>VURO01048126.1:2208-26067 GCA_015108175.1 Pelvicachromis taeniatus
TACTTAGAAAAAAAAAAAAAAAAAATGTGTCCATTTATTAAACGCTTAACAGTGAAAGCAGTAGGTTAGATTAAACACACCTCGTTGTAATCTTTGGGAAGATTTTCACCTCTTTTATTTGGACAGAGTCGCTGGTATTTCATAATGTGAGGTGGAGCACTTTCAGGTAACCAGCCATCAGCCACACAGAAACACATGGAGTCGGTCTGCAATCAGTCTGCTGTAAGTTTGAGACTGAGTGAGGTCAAGTTGGCAATTACATGCAATCAGTTTGTGACAATATGGTGATTAACTGTGGTAAATCATTAAAAAAAAAATCACAAATCTGTTCTCGTATGTTGCAAATCTGTTATCGTCTACACTTTCGTCTAGAATCCAGCCAGAACCTTTCCACAAATCATAACGTAGTTGCTCTAAGACAGTGATTTCAGTGCAAAATGACAGACTGATTGCAACATGTTGGCAATCTTAGAAACTAGACGGCAATTATTTTCAGACCTTCGGTTATCTGACTGAGAGGCAGTCTGAGTCAGACCGTGATTGTTTGGAGACAGGCTGCTTCCCACAAAGCAACCAGTGCAGATAGTAAGTGGTTGCTCGATTACTATTTTCAATTACTTTTTCTAAAACAGTGAAAGAAAATATCTGGCAACCGCAGAATTTTTCTAGTTGACAGAAGGTTGCTGTCCTGTTTTTACTCTTGCCTTTGTGTGCCATTTTAAATGTTGTACTCGGAGATCGCCACGGTCAGCTTGTCTGCCAGGGCTGCCCTCTGTCACTGATTCTATTCATCTGCTATTTTTGCAGACGATGTAGTTCTGTTGGCTTCATCAGGTGGTAACCTCCATCTCTCTCGTTGTGGTCAAGAGAGAGCCGATTGTAAAAGTAAAGCTGTTTATTTGCATCCATATCCTCACAATCCATAGCCACAGAGTAGATCCAGGATGTGTTGGCAAGAGGTTGACGTACAAATATGGATTTGACTGTGTGAATGACACTTGTACTAGGGCTGCCACGATTAGTCGACTAGTCACGATTACGTGGACTATCAAAATCGCCGACGACTAATTTAATAGTCGACGCGTCATTTGAAGCTTTGTAGGATTTAAGAGTGTAATAACAGACTGAAACAGTCACTGAATGCAAATATTTAGGAACAAAGCATTTAAGACTACTTCAACACAGTAATCGTTGTGTTGTGTATTTAAAGTTGATATCAAATCAACTTTTGTTTTAAAAACAAACAAACATTAACATTAAAACATTTTTAAAATTTTCATTATGCAAAAAAAATGCATGTTAAGTGACTACAGTGTGATAATCACAAAGACCGTGATATATATAGAAAACAATGTAAAGTTAGCAAAAATATTTTCACACTCTTTTGTCATTTTGAATTGTGTTAGGGCAGCCTTGGAAGAGAATGCGCCTTCCCTCATTGCCTGGCACTGCAGTCATTTTAAATTGAGCAATTCTGAATCATCCATGGCCCAGTGGAGTGTTAAACATGTAGTTTGCAATTAAGCGATGATAACAAATGCGGCATTAAAACTCTGGGGCATATTCTGTCAGTGTCTGATAAATAATATATTTAGATTGACTGAAGGGGATGCTTAGTGACTGTGTTTTCAACAAAAGCATAAACAGGCAATTTCAACAAGAAAAATGCCACTGCCTGTGACTGACAGAGCCATGTGTTAATATGATTCTAATGCACTGCAGAGACATAGAAAAAAATAACTAGATGGAATGAATTCATTTCAGGGAATGCTAAAAGAAATATATATACATCCCAAATGTCAGACATGATATTGAAAGAAGATGGGGTGTCAAAAGCAGCCGGACTCCTTCAACTACATCAAGGCACCTTGAGTGTGGTGGCCGTTAATGTATTCCAAACACCAAGACAGTTTCTTAGAGACCAGCTGTCCCTGGCTGGAGCCCAACCGCCAATCATCTCACAGAGACAGACTCATTCCAAAGTTGAGCCCAAGGCGGGGTTGAAGCAGAGTACAAACAGGAACCCATATGGGAAAGAAACGAAGGGCAGAAAAAAATGAAAAAAAATGTTGATTCCGGGAAATGAAATACAGCCCCTGGTGGAGTTAAAGCTGTGTGTAAAATACCTCTGGCTTTCAGACTGTCTTTGATTTATTTGTTGACCTTAAAAACATAGTAGGAACAAATGTGTACATGAAGGATGCTCCAAGAATGTCAAGAGGCGTGTGAATGATGAAATCACCACTTTTTCTTCCAAGATTCAGCACAATCAAAATGAATTAATCACGTTATAAAATCTTTTAAGTTGAATCAATTTTTCACACACACACACACACGATTAGCATTGCGTTTGAAAAACTACACAAATGCTTTGATACTGGCGCTGACACTTGAAACACTTGAAAAGACATTGGCTTATGCTACATTCATATCATGTGGCAGAGAAAGTAATGACGGCTTTGGTTTACAGCCACGAGCTGTGTCCCAAAACCTAAGCCGCATCCTTCCGAGGCCGCATTTGTAGACCAGTTATATCACAGCCAAGCGATGAAGGCTGTCCCTATTCGAAGGATGCTCCAAATGTGGTCGACAAAAGCGTCCTTCATTTCCCCGAATTTGAAGGATGGGTCTGGTGTATCCTTCATGGCCCAATCTATCCCAGAATTCATAGCGCGGCCCAGCCAATTCCAGTTTCCAACAACGGCAGCAGCTCCTTCGATTTAATATTACTCTTTCTGGGTCACAAAATAAACTTTTAACCGATTTTCAGGCAAGAATGTAGCTGTGTAAACTTCAAATATCTGCTTGGTTTATCAAGACATCACATATTTATCAAGACGTCTGTTACCCACTAGCTCAATTGCTGACCGCGGGTCATCAAGGCTCACTAGAGCCGGCGAAAACAGCGGACTCCCGGTACATCGTTTTCAAACCCTCCGCGGTCATCGATCGAGCTGGTGGGTAACCAACGTCTCCAAAAACGTGGTAGAACACTTTTATAAATATGTGATGTCCTGAGTTTGTTTTCACTCAGCTGACTAAACGTCAAACAGAAAACTGATTAAACAGAAGTGTGAGATGGTGGAGAATTTACTCCAGTGTCCTGTTATATTTTAGATAGAAAGGAGCAGACGGCTGTTTATTTAACTCCAGCGAGACAGCTGGTGACGCAAATCTGAAGGCTAGACCGTCCCATTTCACAAGCCTCGCACTTCCGGCCTTCTCGGTCTTCGAAGGACCCGGCCCACGTAGACCACGAAGGCCGGGTCCTCCGAAGGATGCAACCTAGGTTTTGGGACACAGCTACAGACTCTATAAAAAAGATAAAGGAAGTGTGGAAGCAACTTAAACCTGCATTCTTTCTAATGGTCAGCATCCATTTCATCCTCCCTTCCATCCATCCATCGCTCCCTCACCTTTAAGGCTTAATCATTATCTCTGTTTAAAAACATAGACAGTGTAGCTACCATGATGTCCCCCATTGGTTTCCGAAGTCCCATTTTAAAGTTTCAAGATGATGAAAATCTGCTTTGTGGAATGTTTTTTACTTGTGAATAATCTCACTGTAGAATGATGGACATGTTGTTCGCAAATATCCTTATAACCCATCTCAAATGAACTACTGCATCTCTAAGATAACTGCTGATGTCTTTCCTCCTTAACATAAATGCTCCAGAACAGCAAACTGCCAAAACCTCAGCTTTTATAGAGGTGCTTACAGTTGCTGATGATCATTTAATCAAATGCATTTTATTAGCAGCAGCTGGCTGCTACTTAATTCCTGTGGAAGCAGTAAAGGTGCATGTAGTTTTCCACAGGACTGAATAGAGTGATGTGAAAACTTATTTTATCTTCACATGATCGGATCATTTAATCCAATTCTTAGACATTTTTTTTCCTTTCTTTGGAAAGCTACGAATTTTTTTTTTAGTATACAGAGCATTATATCCTACACAGCCCTCTATGGGATGTGTAGCTCTGCAGCACCTTGTCACAATAACTCAGCTATAAACGGACAACCAGCATTTCGAGAAGGTGTCTAGTAATGTGTCAGTTAATAAAAGGGAATATAAGAGTAGTTAGCAGAACATCTGGTAAAGGTCTTGACTGCATTTTATACAATTACAGAAGGCGTAGTGACAGAACGGTGTCACGGTGTTTACTGCTCCTTCTCCTATGGGATCCACTCTAGCGTTTGTGTTCTGAGACTTCTTTTTAAATGATACTGACCCCCCCCCCCCATTCTAAGTGAAAGAACAGCAGAAGAGTGAAGGAGGAGCGGCATCTAGGGGGGTGGGTGAACTGTCCTTGAAACAAGAAACAATGGCTTCAAGTGGAATGTGACATGTATCTCCAGGGTCTGACAGTATTAATCTATCTGCCAATCACCACAGGCACCCAGTCCAGTCTAACACCCCCAGAGTGTGTATTAATTAAGATGCTGTCACACTAAACGAAGAAGTATTTCGTGCACAACAAGACAGTATCTCTAAAGTCATTATCCTGGACACTATGTGCACAGCTGACTGCTTTCATGACATTATTCAAGTGACATTTTTTGTTCGCATAATTCTTCAGTGACATTTATATGCAGGATAGTTTGAAGAAATAATGCACTGTGAATGTACCTGTCAACACTAGTCTGCCTGCGGTTGTATATGTGCAGGGCTGTAGTAAAATCATTTCGTTGTTGTTTTTTCAGTCAGATCTCAGTGTAGCATACTTTTACTTTGTCAAAGAGTTTGTAGGGAACAATTAGTATTCAACATTTTTATCAAACCAAGTCTTTAATCTTCAGGGAGATGGAATTGAGGGACATTGTGAGCCAGCTGACCGTGTTTCCACAGCTCAGCTATATAAAGAATGTGGTAATGTGACTCAATGACAGCGACTTGGCAAAAATGAGGCTACCTTCCTCAAGGGTCCCTGTCTGTTTCAGATGATAATTGAAAATAATGTAAAAATAGTCCTGTGCTGCGGACATGGGTTAACTCTCACAGGACAAGGTCGAACCCTCTCCTTTTACTTTAATTTCCACATGATTAATTACACACCCTGAGTTCTTTTTTTTTTTTTTTGGGCAACATGTTTTACAAGTTATTTCGGATGTTCTGCGTTTATTCCTTGAGCTAATTCGATGAAATGACACAGGGGAACTGGCTTAAATAATAAACGTAATGAGACGTCCATGTGTTACACAAGATAAATGCGAACACAGATGCCTTGTTCACATAATGCAGCGTGGCAGTTTCATTCCTCCTTTTTCCGACCTCCTTCTTGACAAATCGACGCGATAGCTCTAAATCTGATCATCTCTAAGCTGATTGTTCTCCAGAGATGCATAATAGACAGACATCCTGAGACTGTGAAATCAAAATGTTCACACCAATCAGCTGTCAGAGTTCAAGGATATCACATGTGCGGTTTTGTTGCTATGGACACAGCTGGTGTAAAGAGCAGTGGTGTCATAAATCTTGAGACAGGCCTGTGGCTTGATTTTCAGATAACTGCTCCTGACTCCTGACTCCGAGACATTTTTCACTCAGCAAGTACATTTTTATCAAAAATCAATCAGGAAATGAATTATTCTTAGATTAGAATGAGTGTTTCGGCCCCTAATCTTCTTAGAAATCCATGATACGGCCAAAGTAATCCCACTTTGATTTTTTTGACTGATCAGAGGAACGTATTTCTAATCTCGTGGTCCAATAGGATTACTTAAATATTAAGCATGATTGCACGTCAACACTGAACTCTTACTGTTAATTGAATCATTACACTTAAAACCTGACATATTTAGCCTCAGTAAAGGTTTTAATTCAACAGTGTGAAGAGTTTTGCATAAAATGGTACTAATATATGATGCGTTTTATTGTTTCAGACTGCGTAAATTAACCACAGAGCCAGATAACAACACTCATTTTGTACTGATGACATCATTTTTCTGTCATGTTACCGAGCTCTTGCAGAGTTCCCACTATGAAGGAAGAAACTGCAGATTTGAAAACATTCGCAAAATACATCATGTAACGCTGGGCAAAAGTCTTGAGCCGCCCCTCGTTTCTGGATATTTGTTTCCAAGGAGCCAGACTTCCTTGTGATTTTTAAAGTGGTCTTGAGCAATAGTTCTCCAGGCTTTCTGTAGCAATTTCATATTTTTATTTTATTTTAGTTAACTAAAAAAATTACGTCTAGTTGTATTTATTTAATTTTTTTTAGTTTTAGTTAAAGGAGAAATCTTGCTGAACCAGTCCTACTACTGCTGTTACTACTACTACAAGAAAGGCTGAGTTCAGGCTGAGTTGAAGAATAAAGGAGGTCATAGCAAATATTTACTTGCAAGCTTGTTAGACATCCTCTTGTCATTTTATATACTGTATTTCATTCATATTGTATATAGAAATTTCAGTGAATCAGTGCACCTCTTTCTGATTTTTGTGGCAAAATATAAAGAAATGAGTGATGACTTGGAACTTTTGTATTTCACAAAGAGTACAACATATCTCAAAGGTCCGTTCAATTTAAAGTTAATTCTGGTTGAGTGATTCTGGCGAGTTCCTCAGTCTCTAAACATCTGGCTGTAGATGTTTGCTTCTCTTGAATGCAATGGCACGTGTCTTGTGGCGTTTAAAGTTTAAAGATACATAAGAGAAACTCAGCAGTAATGTCTCGTAAATCGCAACCCAGTTACTCAAAACAAACTCAGCAGTTTCATATAGGAAGTACGTTCTTTCCACTAAGCTGCACCGTATAGCAGGTTAGCTCACATTACAACTAACCCAGGAAGGACGCTAATAATGTTTACATCCACTCCCGAGCACGATTTTGGGACCAACTTCTCTTTAATACAAAGTAAAACTAAATCTATAAGTATGGATTTAGCCTATGATTGACATGAGGTGGTATTCATGCCCTTTCCAGATCTTCTAAGCATTTACTCCGCAACACTTCAAAGCTTCCACAACACATTGAGTGGGTGCATGATTAATGTCATTTACTGCTAACCACCCTTACTTACTAATGTACGCACTGTAATGCACTCTAACGCTCGTCTCTCTTGGGCTTTAAAAGGCTTTCAAGTTGCTGTATTTGATTTCATCTGGACTTTTAATGTGTCTTCTTTCCAGTGGCAACTCGCAAATGCCTTTAGCCCCCGCTGCCTCGCATTAATGTTCGCTCTAAAGCTGTTGTGATTGAGCAGTCCATCTTGTTACAACTTCTTCAACATATTCCAGGCTTAGGTTATGCCGGCAAGGGATATTCAGATGAGCACAGCTCATGATTTTGCATCCAGTCATACGTTAAAACCCCGGTATGGTGGAATCTGCCATATGTACTGTGCATTTGTGGACAGAGGTAAAGGGAAGATAGGGGGGGGGGATAGAAAGTAATAATAAAAGTTTTAAGTGGCTCAGTCCCTTACTGCAAGCAAGATCAGTCAAACTTTGAAGTTGGAAAAGAAACATCTGAAAATCAACAGCCCCTGTAATCTACAAACACAACAGAGACAGAGAGTTGCTAGCGGGAGCCAGTGCCAAGGGGAGATCCAAGGCAGCTCAGATTGTCGGTTCACGCACACAAATAGGCACACGCACTCCCTCCTACTCTCCCAATCCTCCTAAGAAACATTCGCACAAACAGGGAGGCGCTCGCGCGCACACACACACACACACACACACACAAAGACATCACTTTTCAGGCACAAATGTGTTCCTTCACATATATGCAGGCAAACTACAGAGGACAGACCAGTGGGGTTTGTTGTTAAAATACCATAAAGACAAAGAGCCAGCCCCCACCGGGATGACTGAATTTGATCAAAGCAAAGCTTTGTTCCAAGTCAGGATCACTTTTCAACTTCTTAAGCTAATGAACAGTTTATACTGGCTAATGAAGCCATCAGTGGCTAATGAAGATGACAGTGTTTTTGTGTTGTTCACAGCCCATTCTAAGAATAACATTGTTAAAGCACTGCTGTACAAACCTGAAGCAGCAAGAAGTAAAAAAAAAAACAGGAAGATGATTTTACAGTCTATTTCCCATCCCACCACGAGAACAAGCACGTCGGGGATAATCAATGCTCGCATATTTTTGGATCATTTTATTTCTCCCATATGCCTATTAGTTGAGAGACATGTCAGCTGTAGAACTGTACAGAAAATCTGTCTCCCACATGCCGCGGCTGAGCACCGAAACTGCCAACCTGCCACCCCCAGCAGTCCACTTGGCCATATTGTTGATGTGCTATAAAAATACAACTGTAATTGTCCATTAATCTAACACTGATCAGCATTCATTACAGCGCATGTAAGAGGGGCCATTGAATCACTGCATGCATTATATTACATCATTTTACACAGAGGCTTGATTGCTTGGTTTATGAGAATCCTGCATCTATAATGTTGGTGGAATTCTTGTTCGGGGAGAGTAAATAATTTTCCAGTCTGTTTGAAAATTTGCTTCAAGACTAAGAAAATATGGCACGTATGAGAAAGTTGTTACATTTTGCACATAAAATCAGAAATCCATTTAAATATTAGAAGTGCTGCATTTTGTGGCTTTCATTCAGTGGACTGTTCGTTTTCAGGGTCTACAATATGTGCTAGGATGCCTATGAAGAAAGTCTAAATTAAGGTGAAGTTGTCTTTCAGTGTATAAGCCACATGTGCCACACTGTGTTCTTTCACATTTTAATCCAGCCCTCATTTCAATTTAAGTTCTCAGTTAATTCAATTCAATTCAATTTTATTTATATAGCGCCAAATCACAACATCAGTCGCCTCAAGGCGCTTTACATTGTAAGGTAGACCCTACAATAATACATACAGTGAAAAACCCAACAATCATATGACCCCCTATGAGCAAGCACTTTGGCGACAGTGGGAAGGAAAAACTCCCTTTTAACAGGAAGAAACCTCCGGCAGAACCAGGCTCAGGGAGGGGCGGGGCCATCTGCTGCGACCGGTTGGGGTGAAAGAAGGAAGACAGGATAGAGACATGCTGTGGAAGAGAGACAGAGATTAATAACAAGTATGGTTGAATGCAGGGAGATCTATTAACACATGGTGAATATGTTAGCCGGAATGTGGCTAATGTGGGAAACAACACTCACTGCTCGCACACGGCAAAGCTAACACACTGGCACACTTCCATTGTATCTGTGAGCTCACAAGCTAGCTAAAACAGAATGGCACAAGAGAACGGCAGCCTCCTTTGTACTAAGAAAAGCTGCAGGTTGCCCGGTGATTGCACTGAATTTTTCACGTTCGAAGATGTCGTTTCTGTGATCGACTGGTTGCTCAGAGGTTGAGGATATTGCACGCTTCTCTTCTCTCTAAAAAAAAAAAAAAAAGACATGGTCCGACTCTGACTACAGTCACTCTCAGACAGGTTGGCAAAGCTTTGCAAATAACCGTCATCTAATTTATAAATGCAGTCAGTTTGCCAACTGCTTGCAATCAATCTGAGTCAGTTTGCCAACTGGTTGTATTCTGATTACATTCCAAGATAAAAGTAAGGTAGCTGAGTGCCTGTGTCATTCTGCGGTTTGATCGTAGTCCTACAGCAACTATGTATGTCACTGTTTCACTAAGCAGAGATCATTAGAAGGAACTGAACATCTGGCGATTAGACTTTGATGGCCTATCACAGAAAACCCAATCCCAGCAGTTATAGAAATTATGGCAGCACCCCCCAGAATGTAGATGCTGGTGGTGAAGATAAAGATGAAGGCTTGGGTGGAGCTTGAGTAACATGGGATAAGCAGAGATGTGGAGGAGGTGGGTTGCATGAAGATGTCTTGAGGCGAGAATGAAAGAGGCGGTGTGATATTTAAGGTACGGCTTGAAAACGGGGAACAGATAGATGATTGGACTAGACTAGTGATGTCTGCAATTAGCTTGACAGCATGGGAAAGTGGGAGTGATGTAAAGCATAGATTATTACTTCCTTATGGAGCTTACGCATAAGCTTCATTTGGGGAAGAATTTCTGAATTTCTGTTTCAGATCTATGAAGTTTTGGCTGGGCTGTAAGTAGTTTTGGGAATTTCTGTTTAATATAACTTCCTGTGCATGGAAATTGCAACAGGTTTGCAATCTTTGCAAATATATCACAGTTAATTACTGTATTATCACAAACAAATTGCAAGTAATTGTCAATTTGACCCCATTCAGTCACTAACTCTCAACAGACTGACTCCCTCTTATCGCAGTTTTACGGCTGCTTTGATGCGCCAAAGTTGAAGTTGAAACACCAACTGACTGCAAGTGGTTGCAGACCTTGTTAAAAAAAAAAAAAAAACATTCCAAAGGCAAAAAGTACACAAGGATCGGAATTTTGGTAATTCTGTCGTTTCCAACCACATATTTTTCAAGTGTGGTTGTACCATAAGCATGTAGGCTGATGAGAACTTCTTCACGAAGCGTATTATTGTAATAATATGGGAAGGAAAAAAGTATTGGGGACTCATTATATTGTACTAGATGTGTTTCCCTCTTTATGCACTGAAGCTGGCACGTTCCCTGAGTTTTTCCAGCAAGATGGTGCACCACCAAATTATGAGTGCCAGGTCCGAGCATTCCTTGATGAACATTTTCCTGGAAAGTGGATTGGTCGTCGTGGGCCAGTTGAATGGCCCCCAAGGTCTCCCGATCTCACCCCCTTAGACTTTTCTCTTTGGGGTCATCTGAATTCAATTGTCTATGGTGTGCAGATACGAGATCTGCAGCACCGGAAACTACGGATACTGGATGCCTGTGCTGGCATTTCTCCTGCGGTGTTGCTATCATTGTGTGAAGAGAGGGAGAAGAGGGTTGCATTGACAATCCAACACAATGGGCAGCACATTGAACACATTTTATAAGTGGTCAGAAACTTGTAAATAACTCATGAAATAATAAAGTTACGTTGAAACAAAGCACACCATTGTTTTTCTTGTGACATTACCAATAAGTTTGATGTGTCACATGACCCTCTTCCTATTGAAAAAACAAAAGTTTTATCCAAGATGGCCGACTTCTAAATGGCCCCCATGGTCACCACCCATCTTGAGGAGTTTGCCCCCTCACATATACTAATGTGCCACAAACAGGACTTTAATATCACCAACCATTCCCATTTAATTAAGGTGTATCCATATTAATGGCCCACCCTGTATATAGTATTATATTGCGGGACCCTGCTCAGGGGAAAAAGAAGGCTACACTTAACGTAACACCAATCCATTAAAGACTTTTTGCTCAAAACCACAAACATCATCCTTGGGTTGATGCTAAAGCAAAAGCTCAGGTCATCTGGAGACCCTGAATAATTATGATTTGGTGTTCTGGGTTTGTTTTCTTGTTTTGCTTATTTTCTTCCTTATACACTGAGCTTTCTTGTGTGTTTTATTACTTTACTGAGATACTTTTCATTGACTTGCTTTCATTTTATCAAACTGATCATTATCTTGTCTGCTTGTGTGATATTTTTCTGCTTCAAAGTTGAGATAGTTCAGGCAGACCAAAGGACAGCTGCAGGACAAAGGACACCAAATAATATTTTTGGTTTGCAACTTAAAACTTATTCATAAAAACTGATTAGAGGAAGATGTGGATATTAGACAACAACATAACAGGATGTTAATGTAAATATGCACAGCTCGGGGGAATTGTTTTTGTGATATAACACCCCTGTAAAGTGCTCACCTTACATTCATTCTTCAAAGAGAAAAAAATATATACACACAGGTAATACAAAGAGTTTCTTGACATGCATTAAACACGCTTTTTTAAGAGTGAGTGAGAACAGCACTGTCCTTTGGATAAACATGGTTAATAGTGTAAGTTAAATCCTGCACCACCTGCCAATCTCGTCTCGGCAATAAAAGTGTGTTTGCTCAAACAAAAGACTGTGCGTGCCTTTCCTCTACATCGACATAGCAAAAGAGAGGGAAGTCACAAATCACTTATGGCCAAAAGACAGTTTTACTGCGGCAGTAACTCTCCTTCTCCACGGAAAACACACACACTAACACTGCGGACCGATCGCAGCAGCACGGTTGCTAGGAAACACCTTGGGGCCAGCTCCCTTAGTATCTGACCTGATTAGTTAATTGCAAAAAGTGAGCAAGTTGCAAAATTGCTCGGACTGTCATTGACTCACTCGGGCTGTAGCTCTCCAGTATTTAGCAGGAGATTGCCCTTTAAAATCACCTGCTTTGTTTGCATGTTTTAACCCATTAAGACAAGCAAATAAATTGTCTGCTGCGGCGCAGTACCTTCAAAGTACCGAGCTGACAGCAGTCCTTATAAAATTCTTGCTCTAAAGGCAGATCTAAATGGGACGGGATAGTGTCACTTTGATGAGACACTAAAGTTTAGATTTGATAACATATATTACATTACATATTAAAGGAAGTGCACTAATGTAGAGCTTTTTAACTAGTCTACTATTCTCTAACCACATATGTTCAATATGTAGATCTTAGCATCCTTCATCAGGCCTGTGTTAAAGTATAGGTGGGTTGAAGTTCCTTTGAACCAGAAAATGACCTTTGCCTCAGAAAGGAGTCATTGGTAAACCAATTAAAAGGAAATGTCATGCTGGTAATTGCATCTCACAATGTGAATCATTCACACATGGTGCATTGCACTGAATCCAATGACAGGGTGATACAGCATGTGGCATTGAAGTCTCTGTCCTTTCATGTCCTCCTTCTCACGCACTCTTTTGATCTACGCATTTCTATTTTTTCCCCCATACTATTTGAAGTTATTGGTTGTTTAACATCTTAGCGAGGATTTTTTCTTTTATATTTTTTTTGCCATTCAACCTTTTTTTGCCATTTACTCGGGTCCAGGTTGAGGGAGAAGCAGTCGAAAGACAGATGCCTAGACTCACCTAGGTGCCTAGACGCTACCAGTACATTGCTTCCCGCTCTCTAGAGGGAAACCGTTTCGTTCCCCAGAAACTGTGAGACATAATCAAGTTATAGAACTGCATCTATTTGCTTTTAGGCAATTAGTACTACTGCAACTATCTGCAAAAACCATCTCCTTACCTTTTGAAATGGTCGCTTCAAAGATGTGGACCACGTCTGAGACAGCTCGGTTGTTGTCTCCATACCGATTTTGGTGCATAAAGACAGTGATAAATAGGGAGGTCTTGGTGAAATCGGCACTTATGTACAATCTGTTTGCGAAATGAACAAAATTAGCTATGATAAATCTCCAATATCTTGACATCTACACCAAATGTGTATGTTGTACTAGAGCTAGGGATGAGCTAGGGATAGACTAACTGTGCAGAATGCACACATCAGGGTGAAGACTTCTGTTAGAACACATGGTCCTGAAGACTAGAACTCAGATGGTGCACAGAATTTATCCAGAGTTGCTTTATTACAAACTGTTCCTTTATGTAAACCTGAGCAGCTACACTCCCAAGTGAAAAGTTTAAGTCTATCATGACCATCATTCACTGCAGCATTCACGAGTTCAAACTTGCAGTCCTTGGTAAGCAGTCGCAATGTGCAGGTGCAGATGGTGCAAAATCTTCTTTCCAACCAATTTTACCCGACGATACCCAGCACCTAACTTAAGCAACCAGTCAAGGAATATACAGTTTATCCTTGCAACCAGGTTACCAAGGGATTGTCAACTTGGCTTTACCACAAAATTTCCCCCAATCATGAGCGAGCACGCCACTCTTTTCTAAGATTAGTAGGTTCCCATTCGGATCCCAGCCATAGGCGATTTACAACCAGGTGCAAGCTGGAGGTCATTGTTCAATAAAGCCAACAGGATCCATTAACCTCTCCTTAAAAACTCAGTGTGTGTTATTAACAAAAGAGGAAAAAAGGGCAACAAAGAGTGACAAAGGGTAGCTCTGATGAATCCCAAAGCCAACTGTGAATAAGTCAACAACTGGAGTCATTGTTGGCAATGCAAACCAAATTCTACCTGCCATTGCATTAAGGAGTAAATAACAAAATAACTAAAGCTAATAACAAAAGGCTTGATACCTTATACTCCTCTAGTAATTCCCATAGTGCCTACTGAGTGCCTTTTTCAAGTCCACAAAAAAATATTCCACAAGAACCAAAAAACATCTCTTTTACCATCTGTCTATTCTGCAATATTTGTGCCTTTTCTTGCACTTTACACGAAAGGTTAGATTCCCTTTATTAAATATTTACTCAGTACGCTTATAAGGGATCAAAGAAAAACCAAAATAGAACTTTTCTGCTAAACTTTTCTATCTGTCTTATCCATCTGCCTCAGTGCTTCTTTGTCCTTATGAAATTCAAGACAGAATCTAAGAGTGATGTCTGGCAGGTGTTCAAATATGAGACATTTGTCACAGAGCCGAGGTCCAGTAGAGGAGACTGAAAAGACGTGATTAGATTTATTTTTTTTTTAGCAGCATCCTGACATTTGATTCTCAGAAAATTATTTCAAATCTGAAATGGCACTGACTTTTGCGAATAAAAAAAAAAGGCTAATAATGTTAATATTTGAAATAAATGGGATGGTATTGTGAACATGGTCATCATGGTGAAATATCCTGCACTACATTTACTGTGAAATAATGTCACGTAGAGTTATCAGAGGAAGTTGAGCACTGAGAATGAAAAATGAAATTACTTCTTCCCACTGGCAGGTTTTCCCATGCCTGGAGTATGTACTGTAAGTTGTGTATTAAGTTATAATATGCCTGTGATAGCAGATTGTATAATCTTCGGCTTGTTATCTAGATTGTCTATTTTTCCCCACTAAATGTAAATTTTAAAACAGATTTCAGCACAGATGGCTGCTCTGCCTCTGTCCTACAGCACAGCAGATGGGAGGTCTCAGCTTCACAGCCTCACATTCATTTTGCTCTCCATCCCAGTTGTAAATCAAAGTTAAAGAAAAAAAAATTTTTGTCTTCCTATCTTTTTTCTCTACAACTCGTTTGTTAAACCTTGCTTCTGTTATCGTCAGTTGGGGCAGCACAATCAGCAGCTTCATAAATTACATGAAAAACACATTGCAATCCCGTACTGCACGCTTAGTTGATACTTTATTGTCTTCGTATTACACAGTCTTGATAGAAAACTGAAAATAGATTGTGAGTGAGTCTGGCCTGAGCACTGTGCTGAGACAATAGACTCTATGTAAAAGATAAATGTAGCCTCAGGTCTGAAAAGTGAAGCCCATGCAGAAAACAATCTAGTCTATTAACTATTGTTTGTGCTTATAACTGGAATGGATATCTGCTACCTACACTGGAAGACTTGAAAAGTTTTTCAAGGTACAGTGGAACCCCGGGTTACGAGTTTAATCCGTTCCAGAACCGAGCTCGTAATCCGAACGAATTTTCCACATTTAAAATAATGGAAATGAGATTAATCCGTTCCAGCCCTCCCAAAAAGTCCCCAAAATATTAAAAGTATGATATTTTATATGTTTTTAAATAAGAAACAAACATCAAAATACTATATTAGTAAACATAGTTAAATAAAAGATAAACCAACTTAAGAAAATGCAACCTTACCTTGGCGGCAGACGATTGCAGTTAACGGAGAGCGGCTGATGAAGGAGGGAGGACTAGATAGGTACTGGCACGATACGTAGATTACAGTAAAAACTAAAAACAACACTCACTTAAACTTCAAACAAAACTATAATTGCACTTTCTTAACTGCATGAATTGTAAAAGAATACATTTTCTAAACTTTAAACCTACGTACACTTAACATTACATAGGAACGTATGATACATGTTACGATAATCATCTGTTTTTGCCTTTTTGGCTGCATTTTCGGCACCTTCACATACAAAAAAAAACAACAACTAAAATTGCACTCTTAACTGTACGTACGTACATATGGAAGTGAGCCAATCAGGTGACATCATAAGGGATTAGCCTTTGAAACGGCTCTGGGTAGAGGTTTCCAGGGAAGAAAGGCGAAGCGGAAACAAGCGGTGACGTATCGGAGCTCTGCTCGTAAAACAGGCAGAAATTTTGCTCGGATCGCGGCTCGTAAACCGAATTACTCGTATACCGAGCAGCTTGTAACCCGGGGTTCCACTGTATAAGATACTAGGGGAAAATGTCCTGTTCTGTCCAGCAGTCACTGTTTACAAATGCAGATCATTAGTTTTTAGAAATTAGTCAAATGGAATTTGGTCTTCCTTGGTGCCAGGCTGAGTAGAAGCTAGTTACATCAGCTATAACGTCAATAGCAATAATTTTTTCTGCAGTGTAATTTTGGATGAGGTATAGGGAGAAGGGACAAAGCTTTAGTGCTGGAGCTAAGAGGAGGAAATATAAATCTGCTCCATCTATCATCATGTGGAATGTAAAATTCTTGGACAATGAGATGAGTGAGCCTGGGGTGCTGATTATGACCCAGAGGGAATACTGTGAGTGGTGTTTGATGTGTTTCTTGGAGACTTTGCCACTTCCAACTACAAAACAGTGTGATCGTACCTGGCTTTTTGGGCAGATGGCTATTAATCTGAGCAGTAAATGAAAAGGAGGAGGGATCACATTCATTATACAATAGAACAATATATTGAATCGCTAGTTCTGTTGCTTGAGAAAGCCTCAGTTTAGATTCTTCCATCAGCTGACACGCAATAATTTGGATGATCTCTTCGTCAGCTGATGAAGGAACCCAGACTGTAATCCATCAGACGACCAAATGACTGTGTTTATGGTGAGTGGCTATGAATAATAAATTGCTCTAGACCACCTCTGCACTACTTAATGGACAGGTACCAGAGAAAGTTTCTCTAAAATTAGTTTCAGTTTCACTCGCACAGAAATTTTTCCTGCCTTATACCACAATAAATGTATGCATTTGTTAGAATTGAATTAAGATCTGCATTCTAGTCTATTTAGATTTACATTTTGTATTTAATCGAGGTTGTTCTTTTATGTCTTTTATGCATTTCTGAGCTGTTTTGTTCTGTGATGTTTACATAATTTATTTAACTCTGTTTTTGTGTTTTTCCATCGTATGGGTTTAACAAAAATAGATCTTATCTTTATCTTAATTATCATAAAACACTAACCACTGGTTAAAATGAGTCCGATTGTCAACTTGAAAATAGGACTTTACAAATCAATTGATGTCATCATAGGGTTAGGGTTAGTAGTAGTAGTAATAGTGGCTACGCTTTGTATATAGGCTACAGCTGAGATGAAATTCTTGTGTTTTGGTTGTCAAAGAAATGTCAAAAGAAGTTGTCAAGAGCTTCAAGTTAAACATCTCTGGCAAAGCAACTGCGTTGATTCAACAATTGCAAATTTAGAGATAATAAAAATGCATGGCTGGTACTTGACTTAACATGTCTTCTGCCTGTTGTGAATGCAGCAGAAGAAAAGGCAGTTTGCTTGTTGCCAGTTTGAGGGCATGACCTCAGAAATGTTAGAGCATTTTACTTTTGATAGGATTATCTCCTCCATTATTGAGAAAGAAGCGAGTCTCACAATGTGGCAATGGCCCTCATTCATGTATTGTTCCAAACCATAATTGCTTCTTTTCATGAATTTTGTAGCGAAAGGTTAGCTTGCTAAATCTTACAGTTGCTTCACTCTGTGCTAAATTATCAGCTAAACCAAGGAGAAGGCATTAGATTGATAGTGGACATTTGAACAAATTGGTTGAAGCATTCTCTACTCGTCTGGTGTTCTGCCACTTTCATTCGAAAAATGATTGCACTTTCAGAACATAACTTTTTCAAAACAACATTTTGTGTCGTGATGTGTTTTATGAAAAACACTTGGCATTAAGAGTAACACTTGGTTGACTGATTAGTACAAAATGATTTGGCACCCCGGGCAACGATTATTCGCTAGATGAATTTTTTTAGAGCCGAAGCATGTTTATAATAATGAATTCAATAATTTAGAAAGCTTGACTGTTTTGGTTGGGAGGAGATTATAAAGTAGGCAAGCATAGTTTTACTGCTGAATTTAATGACATGTTCTCATATGCAATGCTGGCAGATGTTCGTTAAAATGGATTAGAAAGCAGGATATCTGAAGCCGCTCTCTGTTTTAATTAACCAATACCTCTGATACATATTTAAAACCTTGGCAATGACATTGCCACAGAAGGAGGCACCCTAGGGTAGATTAAGCTGAGTATTCAGGGGGTTGTACTTTTAAACTACGCGATAGCTCGGTAAAACGCTGGATCAGTGTGTGAGACTTTGGGCGTATGTGCGTAAAACTTACTTGATCTTAAGTCTGAGTATGGGTTTGGAGTGATGATCAGGATACAATGTGACTACAGAGTGTAGCGATAGATGTAAGTTTGGAACGTACAACATGTCATAAATGGTGCAGCTAATGTCCACTGTAATACATCAGTGTGTATCAGGCTGTGGAGTCCAGTGCCGTTTGTGTTAAGTTGTTGAAAATGCCATATAGCCAAGGATGGTAGCATCCTGTGGATCTGCTATTGTCTCATTCGAAAGATAATTTACTGATTAGCCCAGTTTGAAGTGAGAAATGAGTCTTGTCGTGTCATGCTTGCCTGGCTGCCAACTGTCATCTCTTCACTGTGGAAGCAATGAAGGGAAACGGGGATGATACATTTCATTTAGATTATTTAACAGTATGGAGGGTGAATAACCACTTTCTTCCCCACTAGGCTTTGATACTAGCTAACAGTCCAATTATTCTATGTGGTGTCTATACTAATAGATCTTTAACTTTATCAACAAGCAGGATTAAAAGGTATCCTTCAAACAATTAAATCTGCTACTGTCACAGACTTCTCTCATATGTCACCTCTACCAGCAGTGTTTGGCTGTGTATAATAGCACAATAAGTTTTTGGTTTTGATTAAGAATTTAGATGTAAATATTGATTGCACAGTGTAATGCTTACATGACAATGACACCGTAATTTCCGTTGCCTATAAGTCTTGTTTTCACTATGTATTGCTGTCTGACACTAGGTGCAAAATCACCCAGGAAAAGCTTCTAATACCGTATATCTTCCTTTAGTAGCCCGGGCGCTTATTCAAAAAATTGTCCGGCCGACCCGGCGTTTAAAAGAGACCGGCGGTTGTTGGAGACCGGCTCTTATTCCCTTCATAGACGGAATTGTCGCGGAAGTGTGAGGGAAAGAGGACCCAGGCGCGGTTTTTAGACTGAGGTGAAAAGACAGTGCGTTTACTTACAGTGCTCCAAAACGCAATTCAAATAATGCAGTTCCCAACTGTGCTACTCCTTTATTCCTGAGTGTCTCCCTGTCTGTGGTAGCCCAGTGCACGAGTGGTGCTCCCCGAAACTTCTCTCTGCCAGTTAGCAGAAAAACACAGTTAGCAGGTTCGCTAGCCGACAGTTCCAGTTCAGTGTAATAATCCCACTTTGACGGTTGCCACTCATCCAGTCTAAATGCCGCTGGTCGTAGATGACGGCTGATTGGAAACAGCTGGCCAACCCATGACAGGGCAGAGGGTTTTATGGGGTTTTTTTGAGCGAGGTTCCAGTCACACTCCATACCAGTTGGTGGCGGTAATGCACCATTCAGTTGTTTGCCAACCGCCAATAAAATTTAAAAAGAAGAAGACCGCGCGGAGGGACTTCCGGGTCGAAGGTCTCCCAGCTACTATTGGAGACCGGCGTCTATTTGTCGTGACATGTTTTCATACCGGCATTTAAAAGAGACAGGCTACTAATGGAAGATATACGGTATGTACAGTCGCTAAATTGGTCAATGGTAAACTTTTGATTTGGGGTCGAGCTTAAAAATCGTAAACAATTTAAAGCGGATAATGTTGGATTTTCTTATTCAATTTTAGAAAGCCAACCAATTTCTAATGGCTTAGTCACACTAGAATGAAAGTAAAGAGACAACTTTCTTAACCATGCAACAACTTCATCTGCTTGGTAACCACTTTGATCACAAGGGTGGGAGGTAGCCTGTGACCAAACAGACGTGACCCAACACAAACTGAGCTCGCCAATAATTGCTATCTAAATCTGTTTTATAAATGTAAATGGACTGATTGCCAACATTGTGCAGTCTGAGTTAGTCTGCACCAGTGATTTCAATCCAATGACAAAATCTCTATGTGCAGTAGGGGATGCAACTCACCTGTTTGCCAACTGTGTGTATTCTTATTATATTTCTATATAAAATTAAGGTTACTGAGAAGCTACATCATTTTGTATTAAAACCAGCAACTAACTCAGTAGTTGTGGGCAAATTTCATTTCAATTCAATTTTATTTATGTAGCGCCAGTCAGCAACAAGTCTTTACAACGCCGTAATCTACAAGAGTCTGCCTGGACTGAATATAAGCATTTATTGTGAGTTTGTGTTTAATGTGAAATTTCTACGGATGTAGACGGCTGTAGAGGTATTGTAATTTTCATCAATTCGTCTCAGTTAATTGCTTTATTCTCACAAACAAAATGCACGTAATTGACAACTTTACCTCAGTCGCAAACTGATAGACTCCGTCTCATTACCATTTTATCGCCATCTTGATGCACCAAAGCTGTTTTGAAGACGAGAACTGAGTGTAAATGGTTGCATGATGGTCCCTGTCATCGAAGTAACCAAAGGCCATGAGGTTGCACAAGGTTGCAATGAACTTACAGTGGTCGTGCTGTGGTCTCCAACCACAGTTTTCCCTAGAGTGACTTTGGAACAAGGAGGAGACGAGATATATGGGGTGGTGAGGCTGAATATGTGGACCATAAAACCAAAACAATGAGCTAAAGGACACTAAAAAACTGTAGGAAAAAGGCCGCATTAGGGAAGAACTTTCTGTGGGTTTATTTCTAAGGGTGAGACTTTTGAAACTAAACAGGCATCTAAGCCTTTGTTAATAGCAAATCTTCAATTATTGCAGCCTCAAGTGAGAACAAGTTTAGTTATTGTGGAAAAAAATAAAGAGAGAAATCATACACGACAGTCTGCCACAACATATGACTACTCACATGTGAGGTGAATAATACTGATCATGTCATTACAATGCAATATTCCGGGAAATCTTGGTTCCCTACTTGCGCGTGGATATTGCTGTGAAATGTACCACTCGACTAACCGTTCCTGCAGACCAATTACACGTCCTAATAGCAGAGGCCATAATGTTCTCTGCCACAGAAATGGCTCCGAAACAAGATAAAGAGACACAGACATTAACTGGGCCTCCAAACTCCCCAAATTGCCAATCTGAGCACGACTCCACGTGAGCCACAGAGGCCCTATCCCGCATCCAAAGCATCCCCTTGCCAGTCTCCCAATACCACAAGGCACCCCCAGAGGCACCGTGTCCAGTTGGTTTAGAACCATTTTGCTGGCAGGGAGGTTTTAATGTTGTGGCTGATTGGTGTGCCAAATCAAACTTTAGACAGTCATTACAGAAATGTTGTTCAGTGACAAAAGCTGGTTTTATATGAGTCCGTTTATTATAATTTAATGGCCTGAAATGGAACATAGTACAATTGTTCAATTAAACATGTATTGTTTTAACAACAAAAGACATAATGGGTTTTTTTTTTTTTAATCTTCTTGTCTAGTTGGTTTAAACAAGTGTGTACAGTATGAGTGGGACACTAAGCTGCTAACTATCTATGTTCACTTGACTCAGTTCTTTAGTCACAGTTAGTCACCTTCCACAGGTCACAGAGGAGATGAAGCAGCAGATACAGGCTCTTAATTTATCCCAGAAATTAAACGCTATTTATTCTGGCTTAGACTCGAGCAGAATATTTGTCCTGTGCTGCTCATTAGCATTGGCAATTTCCTCTGTATAGATGAGTAAAGCAAGCTGATTAAAATCTAAATTAAAAATTAAAAGGCCATAAGTGTTAAGGAAATAAACAGTCACTTTTGCCTCCTCTGATAAGGTGTGAAGTTATGAATAACGAAAGGGAGGAGGCGTTTTCGAATTGAACTGGGGGGAAAAATGAGGGGAGGGCGAAAAACAATCACCTCTCTCCACTGCACAATGTGAAACATCACAACAGCAGGGGAGGGCAGAAGCTGAAGTTTTATTTTTTGCTTGCCACTGTTATCAAGATTTAGTGCTGGTTCACTTCCTTACATTAAGGCAATGATAATCTTTCTGACAACTCCGGCATTAGTCAGAGCTTCTGGCAAGGAAACACTCTGCAAAATGTAGTGCTTGCTGTGAGAGAGAAGCTATCTTCAGAATGGCTTTGAAAGGTGTAAATCCATCAACCAGACCCGTGCCATTCTCTCATCTAATCCCTTATCATGCTGAAAAATGAGAAGGCTGCGTATCAGTTTGGGAATACGCAAGACATTTATCAGTTTAAGTGCAGATGATTCTGATTAGTTTCTCGGAAAGAAGCGGAATTTGACTTTATCGGAGAGCGGTATGGCCACTTTACCGTTTAGTAATCTGGAGGAAGTCAGTCAAACTCATGTCCTTCGGTGTTTAAACTACCGCACAGTATTTCATATTATGCAGCAGCTATAATTTCAAGAAGACGGTAAAAATATTTCAAACACACGTCTTTTCTGGTTTAATGTAAATGTACAGAGAAGATTTAAAGAATTGTTGGGCCTGAGCCAAAGCTGTGCGACAAACTCTTGAAGCTCCTGTGAGCTGCTGCCGACCACAGATTCACTGCCAGCACTCATCGCGTTTCTTTAAAATCCAGTTTTGCGACTACAAGATTTTAAGCACTGAGCGTTTATTCAGAGTCCAGGCCACCAACACATTGATGCTTCTTTACAGCAATTTACGTGCAAGCTTCAATATTTGGTTTATGTAACATTTACTCTGCCTATTTTTGGAATGTGCTTTCTTGAGATTGCTAACGATGCATCAAGAGAAGCCCTTTTTATGTATGAAAACTTACATTTTTCATAATAATTCACACAGGATCTTGTTATGGCAGTGTGCTTTCTGTGTCAGAACAGAAGGACCGACGTTGTTAAACAAGAATCTGCGCTCATTATGACAAGAAACTTGTTTTAAAGAGATTTGCCGATCCGTTCATCATGAGATTTTATTTATAATGAAACCCAGCAAACTAGACTTACTGCCGGAAATTACACAGAAAACTATAATAACTGAGAAAGATGTTCCATCAGAAACAAAAATGTTTGCATGTAATCAGCAGTTCATTTGGAGAGACGAGAAAAGTCTCAGTTTTTCACTTTGTGATGAAGCACAAACCTCAAAATGTCAAATCTTTATTTTAATTCTGTTCCTCCGCATCCAGTTTCACATCAAAGAGGCGCCAATGATGTGTTTGTGTTTATTCGCCACACTCTGAGGAAATATTTGCAAACCAAAAATACATTCAAGTCTTTTTACAATGTGTCATGACCTTGCAGGCTGCATTTTATACGTTGTCTCACTGTAATTTAGTGGAAACAGTCAGAGCTAAAAATTGAAGGCAGTGATGAAGTCCTGAAATCTGCAGTTCCTCAGCCCTAAGTGGCCAGCAGTTTGCCACTTGAGGCTGGCTCCAGAAGTGAGTCAGTCCCCACAGACACCCATATTAAAATGCTCCCAACTTTAAAAAGCCTGTGCACAGCCTGGTACAAAAAGGTTTTTGTCTTCTTTTTTTTTTTTAATTATTCACCTAGTGGAAGGTTTATGATAATAGTGGCTTTCAGATACTTTAAAAAATCTCCTTGGTACCACATTTACATACAGTGAAAATCATTTGTCAGCGTGCACGGTCAAACAAATTTTTATCTAGACCATAATCTTTTCTCAGCAGCGTAAAATGTAAAACAAAGAGGGAAAAATGCACAGCAAAGCAGCTCTGGGTGTCTAATATTCTGCTAATGTTGCCCCAGTCACTGTATCGTGGCACCTTGAGCATATCCCTGCACTAACAGCAGAATCTGAAAAAAAAAAAAAAAAAAAAACGGAAAC
>VURO01048126.1:26090-36414 GCA_015108175.1 Pelvicachromis taeniatus
GTTGGTGACAACAGTGGCTGCTGTTCGTTACATTTTTAGAAAGCCACATACACATGATACTAAAAATGAATTTAGCTTCTTAACACAAAATGAAGGAGACCAAATCTGAGTGTGCTAATTGAGCTGACCTATTTTTACTGGTTTTGCAGAGAAGGATTGTTAGCATGACCTGAAAATAAAACAACTGCCTCTTCAAGTGTCACAGCAAGTGCTTTAGTCTCCGTGATGTCCCTGAGAGATGCAGGCCCATTACATACTGGAGAGCAGAAGACTCATTACCTTCATGTGAGGAAAAGGAAATACTCTCTCTATAAGTCACACCGTCACACACGCCTAACACTGCTGTGGATTCGGGAATTAATAATTACACTTTGAAGAGAAAAATGTGAAGATATGCGGGCGGCACTGTGTGCTTTGTCGATGGTAGCTGCAGTGCAAATGATTAATGTGAGTCACGTCTGTCTACACTGTATGACTTATGTGTTTGCATACTGCTAATCACTCTTAGTTCAGAGAAAGGTCAAACACCATGTTCAAAGGCGAAAGTGAACCACATGTCAAACACCAACTCTCATTTTGCCTCGGCTGCACAGCTTGATGAAGATATATTGGAGATGTGGTTAATTCGTTTTTAGCATAGCCGCCAGTCCCGTGAATTCAATCAGAATAGGTCCTAAAGATAACGCACAAATCCAGGCAGATCTAGAGGCTCAAGTACAGGAGAGGAGGAATTTAGAGGTGGATGTTTTATTTCAAAATTCAAAGTGGCAGCACCCGCACTCCACTGCCTGGCACACCTATCATAGGAAATTGTATAATAGGTATCCATTTGTCAAATTAGATCAGAAGCTGATATTGAGCTAAGACTGTTCATATCTCCGATGGGATTTCATCCTGCAGCACAGATATTTTCAATAGGCATTAATGCGTTTTGCAGTCTCTCACTGCACAGATTTGATAGCAGGCAGGCAAATTCGCTGTGCTGGAACTAGTAGGCTATCTCTTCCTCTATCCTGCTCCTTTCTTCTACTTTTGACATCTGTCATTTGCCTTCCCCCCCCTTAAAAAAGAAAAGCTTTGCTCTTTGTCCGCATACTAATCCCAGACCATCAGAAATTAGGTTCTTAAACAGGAGCTTTCAGTGCATGCAAGTCCTTTATTGTCGCAGATAAAAGAAATATTACAATTCCTATCACTTAGAGTATGTCTCCTGCCAGTAGCAGTTGTTCTGGTAGCTTCTTTCAAAGTGTGGAAAGTCATTGCTTTGTAATACATTATCATTTATGCCAAACGCCAAAACATCATGAATGCTAAAGCAGACACAAAGGCAGATTTTCACCTCTAATGCCTCTCATTTGATGGTCGTTCAATGGCAAGTTGTTTAATTTATCTACATATACATCAGTCAGTGTGGTGCTGAGAAGCTAGTTCATGCTTTTATTACTTCTAGGCTGGACTACTGTAATTCATTATCATATAAGCTTTTATGTTCCACCATCTTCCTGAAAATCCAGCGGTTGATCCAGAACACTGCAGTGACAGTACTGATGGGGACTTGAAAGAGAGAGCATATTTCTCCCATATTACCTTCTCTTCATTGTCTCCGTGTTAAATCCAGAATCAAATTTTAAATCTTTCTCCTCACATACAAGGTCTTGAATAGTTAGGCCGCATTTTAAAAACTTCACAATATCATATCATTCAAATAGAGCACCTTGCTCTCAGACTGCTTACTTGTGGCATCTAAAAAGTAGAATGGGAGGCCAAGCCTTCAGCTTTCAGGTCAGTAAGCAGCTCCCAGTTTGGATTTGAGAGACTCTCTACTTTTACTTGTACTTTTCTTTAGGCTTAGCACTTTCCTTTTTGATAAAGGTTATAGTTAGGGCTGAATCATGTGATCCTAAACCCCGCCTTAGTTATGCTCCGCACTTTTGACCAATCTCCTTCACCTTGCACCCAACAATCAAATTGCTGTCCCTCTGTGAACCCCCTGGTTCTGTTGGCTGTGTGTTTCTGCTAAAAGGAAGTTTTTCCTTCCCACTGTAGCCAAAGTGACTGCTCAAAGGAAGTAATCCAATTGTTGAGGTTTACTTTCTATTACTATAGGGTCTTTACCTTATTATAGTGATTCACAAAATATGGGTCAGGGCCCCCTGGTGAAGGTGAAGGTACGGCAGGTGGGCCGCAATAATAACAGAAATTCAGTTTCAAAGTACTCATAAGTATCTACAATTATATATTTCTTAAAATATATTTATGGAAAGAGTAAATTGAAACTTTGGTTTCAATTAATGGCAGGTGGTTAGTTTTTTAATAATACTCATTAGTCTGAGGTAAATCTAGTACTATTGTATTGAAGTTTGCGTCCATGCGTCAGGTGGGTCACATATTGGCTTCAAACTTTTCATATGACTGGGTAACATTAGGAATTTACAGCCAACAGTCTATGAGCTTCATGGGTTTTTTTAAATATAGTTTTTAAGAAAATATATCACTTTCTCTTGTTTTTGATTAGAGTGAAGATTTAAGATTGGGTAGACCCCATGGGGTTTTCTGGTTTTAAGTAGGCCGCAGCACTCTTGACCTTTGGATTGTACTGAGTCCCAAGCAGTGCAAAGTCAGTGTGTGAGTCTGCCAGGTGACTTCTATAGGGAATCACATTGCCAGTGCTGTTTCCTGTGTGAGCATCACAACATACCCTACAGCTACTGATCTAGGATGCCTAACTAAACAAATAAAACTTTGCAGACTCTGACTTTGGGCTGTTTTGTTTTTTTTAGAGCATTTCAATTCAAACACATTGGCACATTTTACTTACCTCAGGTTGATTTGTTTTGGCAGGGATAAATAATGCCATTCAAACCACAGTGGCACCAAATAACTTCAGTGAAATGCCTGAAAGTGTTGGTCCTGGTCCCATTCCAAGTGAACAATTTCTTCACATACCTGCAGGATCTAGCACGAGGTATATTTCACCGCCAAAGTCACTAAAATCGTTAAACTTGTAGTAATTTGGTAACTGATCATTGTCTAATAGTAATTACTACATGGGATAAATGTTCTGTTTCTACCTTTTCTGTGTTTGTGTTGTTTTGTGTGAACATACATAAAGTCAAATTGGCTATTCCCTGGTTCTTTTGGCTTTCTCTAACAGCATGCACACTCACCATCCACTTTTTTAAGTACACCTGTTCAACTCAGTCAATCACATGGCAGCAACTCAATGCATATAGGCATGTATACACAATCGACATGACCTGCTGAAATTCGAAGCATTAGAATGGGGAAGAAAAGAGTCTAAGTGACTTTAAGCATCGCATCGTTGTTGGTACCAGAGTAAGTGGTCTGAGAATCTCATAAACTGCTGATCGACTGGGGTTTTCCACACAACCATCTCTAGGGTTTACAGAGCATGGTCGAAAAAAAGAGAAAGTATCCAGTGAGCGGCGAAAATGCCTTTTTGATGGCAGAGATCAGAAGAGAATGGCCATGTCCCTTCCTTTATGACCATAGAGTAGCCACCCTCTGACTGCTGCTTCCAGCAATATAATGCTAGATTTTTTTATTTATTTTTTTGGGATACAGCTGTGCTCAAATGGCTTCCACAGTCACCAGATATCAGTCCAATAGGGCACCATTAGAATGTGGTGAAACGGGAGATTCACATGATGGATGTGCAACTGACAAACTACGTGAAGCTATCATGTCAAAATCCCCCACTCATGTCCTTGCTGAATCTGTGCCGTTAAGAATTAGGGCAGTTGTGAAGGCAAAATGGTGTTTACACTGGTAATAATAAGATATTTCTAATAAAAAGGCTGGTGAGAAATGCAACAATATTGCAATATAACAGTGCATGACAATCTCATTACCTTTTTGGCTTGTGAGCTAAAAGATGTTGACTGCGTTGTACTTATTCATAACAACACTGTTCTGGATGTTGTATAGACGATATTAAAATGTTTGATAGATTTCATTTAGGTTGGTCTGTTTGGGTCTAATAAAGCCTTTGTATGTATGCTTTATTAAGCCACATAGTTTTTATTTATTTGCTTTTTTATGCAATAATCATAACAGTATATTGTCATGTAAAGTGAAGGTCCATGTGGCTCTGGGTGGACTTATTTATTTGCTGTCCACTGAGCACTCTCCCCACTGGATATGTGGGGATGTATATCTTAGCACTGACTTTTATAACCTGTGGCAAGCAACCTGTGTTGAATTGTTTCATTTCACCTAAATGGCTTTAATTGGCTTTTATTTAATTGGCAGTGGAAGCTGGAGCCCTGGGCAAGGCGCTTGCATCCCAGAGTTGAACAGCTTTCTATCAATTAACAAATTAGACTGAGGCATAGCTCTGATGAAGGCCACGTAACAGTCTGCACACCAGAAGCTGAGCAAAACCGTCACCCGGTGGTGAAAGGAGATGCGCTGAGGGTGGGTAAAAGGTAGATTTTCATTGTTGACAGTTTCATGGAGACAAGTCATTTGTGAGCGTTTTTATCAGGAGCTGTCACATCTGACACGCAGTACAGTTTATCTGCATGCAGTCACATATCACACAGAGACAGTGCCTAAGTGTGACAAGGGAGTGGGCTCTCAAAAGGCAAGCAGAGGGCCTGCATGTCCTGGAAGAGCATGAAAAATACTAAGGGCACACACGTGAGCTTGAATGTTGCACACACACACGCCGCATTTCCGTTTCAGCTCTCATCTTTACTAACATCATCTCAAAGTGCCGAACAGACTTTCTGGAAGACTTACCCGTGCTTATTATCAGCATAAAAGGAAAAAATAAAAATGTGCAAAGCTACCATCAATGTTTACACACAGATGTCATTCTAATGACCGAGGGGGCAAATTCCACACAGTTTGACCTCCCTGCAGCACCACCGGTCCTCTGTGCAGCCATTACCAAGCAGACTTAGTAAATTGAACTAATCATCTTTAATTAAGTAAAGACTTCAGGCTTGTGAAGCAGCAATGACAAAGGTCATTCTTCATAATGCGATATGACATTGCAGCCGAGGCAGTGTGCCGTCGCAGGGCCCGTGCACACACACAGCACGGGGTTACGAGGCCAGCCCCAGTAATTGCACATCGTTCGTGTGGCCAGATCAGAATGCGACATGACTGTAATGTGAGCGCTTACTGGAAAGTTACCCCCATATTATCAGGATAAACGTGCTCAGATTTTTGGGAGGGGTTTTTTGAGGCCAGAGCACGACAGTTGTGTACTTTGGGCTTGAGTGAGCCATTATCTGGGTGAATGGATTTATTGTATGAGGATATGAAACATCGCGGGTTCCGCTGAAATTGGCATCTGTGAAGAAAAAAAAAACAAAAAACGCCCACAATGAATCATGCATAAAACTTCATCTTTATTTTGGTTTGCGAAAACAGGCGAAAATCCTCAAAAGACGCCTGTGATTTTTTTTTCCGCACCATTAATATTCAATGGGTTTGTTTTAAAGACAAAAACGGGGAGGGGGAACTCCACCTCATTAAAGCAATTCCTGTCTCTCAGGTGTGCTGAGGTGATGTGGCATTTCATTTTCATCACCAGCCAGCATGAAAATGAAATGCCTGGAAATAATATCTTTCGACCTGAGGAAGTGAGACAGATACGTGGCTGACAGTGAGAATATTTTGCAGCCCCATATTGTGGGCCAGCGCCTTAGTACTATGGACTGTGTTTGCAGCAAGGTGTCAGGGCTTTGTAGCTTCATCATCAGGCGTAGTTTCGCATGAATATGCAAAGCGTCAGGACTGCCAAGCTGCCAAAAAAAAAAAGCTGGAGTGGAGGAGAATAGGTACAGCGCAGCCCTTTGCGATTGCGGAGATCTAAGCTTCTTTCAGGCAAAGTACACGTGATTTATTTTTTTAAAGCAAGGCAAATGCTCTGCAGCCTACAAATAGAGCAATCAAAGAAAGTCTTCAATTTACTGCTCCTTCAATGCTGTGATTTTCATCTGTCCATTGTTTTTTTTTCATTCAACTTTGACAACCCTTTTGCTGATGAGGACCATATTCTGTTTTTAGCAAAAACAGTTTAACACGTTCATGTTTTTTTTTTAAATGATCAAGGCAGATTTGACAAAATTAATTTTATGGTCGATCACAGATTCAGGAGGAATTTCTTTCCCTTTCTCTAACAATGACGAAGCAGTTTACTCAAGTTAATTTCAGATTACAAAAACAATTACCACATTTGTTTTCCACAATATTGTTAAACGACTTAATATCCATTTATGTCTTTGGGCATTCATTTCACAAACAAGAAGTAGCTCATTCAAGCTTCAATTTGTGCGCTTCTAGACCCAAATGTTTGCAAAGCTACTTACCAACACTTCTCTGCAGGGAATGCAAAGCTTGCCTTGTTTATAAGAGAGGGAGAAATATAATTTGAATAAGCTTTTAATCTGCGGAGAGATGATCCAAAGGAGTCAGCTGCCGCTGCTTCCCATTTCAGGACCCAATCTCCTTACAATGATGGCACTCTATTATCATTCTGTGGCACATACACCAGCGAACAAGAGCAAAGACATCTAACAAGGAGAATGAAGACAGCAGGAGAGATGACAAACCTACTGTACTGCTCACTTTTTGTAGTGTTTCACTGAGATGGGACGTTACAGAGTTTTCAAAATGAGAAAACAATAAATATCTCAGCTTTGGCGCTTATAACATCCCGCATCATCTACAGATCTCAAAGACACCAAGAGGTGGAAATAACCAATTAACAGTGGGGGGCTTTGATCACATGCAGTGAGGTGTGATGAAAAAGTTCTGCAACTCCATGCATAAAAAGGAAAAGATTTACATAATCACCCCTGCTGCTTGTTTTCTGTCTTTATTTCTGCACCACTTCTAGCACTCCTGCTACTCTCTTACTCTCTTGCTGGAGAGATGCCCAAGAAGATCATCTTAAGAATAAGACACTGACCAAATTCCGATAAGGTAATTGGGTTAAGGCAATGTGATTGTGCCTTGTATAATGAAAATTGATTTGCATCCATTCATTGGTCTAACACCCACCTGAAACGAGTCTGACTTACTGCCAGCAATTCGGATCAAGTCCGCAGTGTGGTTGTACAAAGACTCAATGGTCCATAACAACGGGCCAGACAACCCTGCAGGATACCCCAAGGGATGCTCTCAAGTGATTTCTCCCAGTCTACAAAATACATGTAGACATGTCGGGCCACCAAACGCACACCTTCAAATATCTTCGAGAGGAGGTCCAACTTTCCACAACCTGGATGAAAACCACATCCAAGGTTCAACTAACAATCTCTCCTCTCCAGCATCCCAGCACAGACGTAGGAGGCTGATCACCCTATAATTAGACCATGCTGTGTCTGATATCCCTGTGCTAGTGTTGTTCCTACATCATCACAATAATGTTTGTCCAGGATCAACATTGCAACTGACTAATCACACTTTTGTAATGTCATAGCTCGGGAATGTTCATAAAACTGTCTTCTGGAACAAATGTGAAACATTTCCAGCATCTTCTTTATTAATTTAACACATATATTATAAGTTGTTTTTGATGTTAGCTAAAAATTGTCACAAACCAACCAACATGAGTAAACTAAATTTGGCTAACTTCCTGACTGATGCTAATTGAATGTTGATCCTCGACAAAGATCATTTGATGAACAGGGGAACCAACAGAGCAGTCTGCCAATCCAGAGGCCCTCTTGCCTCACAGCAACAAGGTCTTGAGTTCAATTCCACCATCAGGCCGGGGTCTTTCTGTGTGGAGTTTGCATGTTCTCCCCGTGTTTGCGTGGGTTCTCCCCGGGTACTCCAGCTTCCTCCCACAGTCCAAAGACATGCAGTTTGGTTAATTGGAAAATCTAAATTGCCCATAGGTGTGAATGCGAGTGTGACTGTGAGTGCGACTGGTTCTGTCTATGTGTCTTAGCGACAGACTGGCAACCTGTCCAGGGTGTACCCCGCTTCTTGCCCTAAGCTGGATAGGCTCCAGCACCCCCCGCGACCCTGGAAAGGATAAGCGGCTGCAAATGGATGGATGGACCCTAACACTGACTACATCAAATAGGGGAAATACCTTCAATATGCACACATATTTGATCAAACAGCATGCAGTCAATTTGTATGAACGTAATGTCTTTGATATCATAGTGACTCTCAAAGCAGTCCCAATGAGAATAGATAAGAGAATCAATAAGGAATCAAATCGATAAGTGAAATCGGTGATGGATTTGGAATCACTACAGTAAATTCTTGTCAATTCCCGTCCCACGTGTAAAGCACAAGCCGTGTTTCAGCTGTGTGGTTTTGTGTCAAGCGAACGATGCGGTGAAAGCGACACAGACTTACATGTGCTTTATGCATTAAAAGCATGCGCTCGTATCATTTATTTGCCGGCTGCTGATTATTATGCAACCCCGCTGTTAATTTGCCCACACTGCTGAGTAAGCCTCTGTATTAACCAGGCTACTTATTTTTCATGTATGCATGTGGGATTACACTATCCAGGATCCAAATGATATGTGTGCAGGTACATGCTCAACTCCAGCCATGTAGCTGTTAACAAAATAAATCCCATAATGACAAATAATTTTCTATGACAAACCATTGGTGGTGCGGGGTGGGGAGGGGGGGGGGGGACAGTAATTACTGTTTCAAGCCATGCCAAATCCAGGCATTTTGATTAATGGGTATCAGCCATAAATCCATATGCGCAGTGAATGGCAGCTGTAAAAAGCATCCTGCTGTACTCCATTACAGCTGTCTACAAAGAACTGAGTGAGCTACCCTCACAGCCACAAAATATATAAAAGCAGTGGATCAGCTTAAGTTAATTATGACAGCAGCAGCAGCAGCAGTGAACAATGCAACAAGCAGCTGTTTTCAGTCTGTCGGGATGAAACCGCACCTCAGTAGTGCTGCTCTTGTTAACTGTTGTGTTCACGCTGAGGTTAACGACTGCCTTTGTAAATCTTGACCCAATTGTCCAGCTACAGATTCAACCTGACGTAGCTTTTTGGATTTTAGAGGAAAAATTACAGGATGCTACCGCAGCTATTTAAGGAAACAAGCATGTGGGATTTTCTTGGTGTAGCGCTATTCAGTTGTACAACCTGTTCATTTTGATGCAGGCCCAATGTTTTCATTGGATATTGTATAATGAAGGCAAAAACTTCAAATAATTAAAATTCAGACACTGAGCACCAAAATGACAGAGTCTGTCTGTGATGTTGAGGAGTCGAGCACCCCTGAACAAATGATCCAAAACGTGGATAATCTTAAACTCAGACATTGATATCAATTGATTATTAATATCCTGGCTTTGCTCTTTGGTTTTTTTAATAATGCACGAAAGTAAGATCAGCCCTCCCATGGTAACAATGGATGACTTGCACGCTCCCATTTTCCATTTTGTACAGCAAATGAATAGCTACCTCTTGAGTTACTGCATTTATACAGGAAGAGATCTATAGGCTCAGGTTTTTCACTGGGGAAGCCCAACAATTTTTGTTCTGTGCAGCAAGAATGTCACCACTGATAATGTTAAGCCTTGCGTAGTGCTATCTTAGGGTCACTAAGGTCACAGAGCAACTGAGCCAACAGTCATCTTCCCATAGACTTTAATACAAATGCCTTTTTATTTTCAACCAGAATCACTGCCCCTAAAGCACCCATGTTTTATACATGTTTGTTAAAATGAGCACATTTAAGAACACACAAAGAAACATCTACAAATGTAACTTTAGCCGCCTACAAAAGCGTATATGGGGCTTGTAGTATCTCAGACAATACATGAAAGAGAGTCAAAAGAATTACAGTGAAGCTAAAGAAAGCTGTCAAAAAGTACAGTTTGCACAGTTGTAACAAAGGCTTAGAAGCATTGTGGGTTTTTGCAAGCGATGTTTGAGATGCCCGTTTTTGTCATTAGCTTGGATTTGTTGTGACAATCTGAAGATAAAGTGGCTGAAATAGCTGAGTCATATAGATATGGTTGTTTGAGGACAGACTGCACTTGGCTAATTACTGTTCTAAGAGACAACAAAACAACTCTTAGAGCTTGACAAATTTAGACAATAGACCATTAAGTGCACTCGAAATCACTGAGTTATCATCAAGTCTTTTTATCCAGCCGTAATTATTTTTTATTGCAAATGTTTGTGGGGAGGGGGAAAAAAATACTATTCATAAGCAGCCAGTGTGCAGCTGAGATTTCAGAGGACAGAATTAAACTTGCAAATTTCTATCATCTGTGATTAATGCCGATACGTATTCACCAAAAAAAAAAAAAAAAAAAAAAAAAAAAAAAGTTGAACTCCTCCCA
>VURO01048128.1:12922-23006 GCA_015108175.1 Pelvicachromis taeniatus
TCTTTTCCCCCACTCCCCCCCCCCCCCCCCCCCCCCCATTTCATTTTGTGTCAGACTAAATCAGTTTCATATCTGCTGTCATGGGTGCGCACTCTGCTCAGTGCTAGGGCTTCCTGCTGCTCTCCCTGCCTCCGAGTGGTCTATGAACTGCTGAACGATGATGCTAAATTGCTGTAAATCAAATGGCTGAATGACTAAATGGCTGAACTTTGTGCCTTGCGCTGTTGTAACCTTTCCAAATGCACTGTATTTAGTAAGGTTACAACAGCACAAGACACAAACTATTCACATTGCTTTACCTGTTCCACATTTTGTCACATCATAGCCTTATTCAAAAAAATGAATTAAATTCTTTTCACCTAAAAATTCTACTCACAATACCCCGTAATGACAAAGTGAAAAAGCTTGCTTAAAAATCTTCCAAATGTATTTAAAAAAACAAAAAAAACAAAACATTGACATGCACAGTCACAGCATTTATGCATCCAGTTTGTATTGATCATCTGTTGGATCCACCAATGGTAATTCCTCTTTACATACAAGGTCTTGAATAATCTTAAACACTTCATAGGACCATAACAAGCCAATAGAACGCGTTGGTCTCAGATTGCTGGTTGACTTATATTATATGTAGAATAGGAGGCAGAGCCTTCAGCTGTCAGGCCCCTCTGATGTGGAACCAGCTTCTAGTTTGGATTCAGGAGACAGACACAGTCTATACTTTTGTTCTCTGGGCAGTGTTTCTTGACTTAAAAGGCATATGACACTGTCAGCCACTTATCAAAACCAGCAGTTGATTGGTTTGAATCCCATCTTTACAAAAGAGCAGCATGTGTGGGTTAACCAAGAAATGTTGTTAGGAAAACAGAATGGGTATCCCCCAAGGATCAGTCCTTGGTCCATTGAACTTGATTATCAATGACCTGTCTGCCAGGTGCATCTTTTACAGTAAAGGTCAAAGCTTTCTCGCTTTGTCTGTTACACTATATTTTACACTGTGAATTTTTTTGCAGTTTTGTAAGTATGGTGTATTATGGTTTTATGGAATTGAATGTTGTAAGCACAACAAGGGGCCTAGGTCATGTGCAGCACATTAGTTGAAACTATGTTAAACTGCATTGTCTCTTCTAATTAAACAAACAATTTAAAAAGGCATTGGTCTATGTTTCAAGCAGCAGCCAATGAGATCAAAGCACTGCCAGACGTGTCAGCACTGTGTCCGGCGTTATGACCACCACTGTCCCTGGATTGAGAACTGCGTTGGTGAGAGGAACCACCGCTGGTTTGTGCTTTACCTGGCCTTCCAGCTGCTGGTGCTTCTATGGGGCCTGCGCATTGCCTGGTGAGCAACACCACTCATCTCTACCTACATGTTACTGTTGCTGCCGTTGCAAAGCTGTCACATCCTCTTGCTCTCTCTTCAGGACTGGTTTCACCTATGTACCCATCTGGCACCAGTGGCTGCGTACAAATGGAGTGCTGACGGCCGTGACCATGCTGCTAGCGCTGCTCTCGCTCATCGTACTGCTGCTGCTCGGCTCCCATCTCTACCTGGTTTCTCTCAACACAACCACGTGGGAGTTTATGTCGCGCCACCGCATCTCCTACCTCAAACACTGTGGTGCAGATGAAAACCCCTTTGACCGCGGAACATTCCAAAACCTTTGGGGTTTCTTCTGTGTCTGGGGCACAGTGGTGTGGGAGCAGGTGTACTTCAAGGAGGGCAGCGATCAGGTTTAGGTACAATTCAGTGATGAACAGCCTCTCTGGATCTAGGATTACACACCAAACCAATGTTGGAGGATAAACTGCTTGTGAGCGGTTCCCTTTATATAGGCATTTGTGTTGTTGTGCCATAACTGTGGAGCGTTTCCCTCCTTCTTATCCTCTCAGTGCTTCTTTATCGCAATTGATTACTTGCATTTTCTGTTTTTACCTCAATGAAGTCGTAGTGAAAACTGAGAGCTTTCAGATAGTTTTAGTTAGAAAGTTTTCTAATGAGTAAAGTGATACAGATAACTGCACGACAGCTATTATAAAAGCGTTTCAAATTCTGGTGTAAGGACCTTACATAATGTTCTACATCAAGAGATGATAATTAGCTTTATTAGCTTTAGGGAAGATAATTATCATTAGCTAATGATAATTGACTAAGTTAAGTATATTTCACAGTTCACATTTGGAATGCTTGTTATTCTAATGCGGCCTTTAGGATTATGATGGAATTCATTTCAGCTAGGATAAGTGATGGATGGAGGCAATTTTACTTCGGTCATGATAACAAGGACTTGCACACGAGCAGGAAAACGATTTATTTCATTTTACTGGATATGGGACAGATTTACTAAGCAGGACAAATTAGCATGATGCCCTAATGATGATCTAATAATAGTGCACTAATTTAATGAAATTTAGAGATGCAGCCAGTTCATTTCAATAATAATCGATTTGCTGCCAAGAGCAGAGCAAATTAGCAGCTCAAAAACAGCAGAACCGGTGAAAAACCCTGCTAAGATTGTACGAACCAACGCAGGTCTTAGAAATAAGATCATTTTTCAATCAGCTGTATGACCTGTAAAATGTGTGATTTAGCATTAGATCCTGAGACTCCCACATGTTGATGAAAATACTGTTACTATGCCTACATGCTTATGAGCATTGCTCTGTTTTGATGGTTTCTTAGTAGTCTTACCAGAGATAAGTAAAGCAACTAATTTGGTCTGCGCATACTCCTGAAGAAAGACAGTTAAGTTAGTCTCGGTTTCAATATTATTAGGGAGCAAAACACTCAGGGACAGGACTATTGCATTTTTATTTTATTTTTTTACCTGCATGAAACATCACTGTAAGAACGGTAAGGTGGGCATTTTGCCATCCATCGTCTGGGTGCTGTAATTTCAACACAGTAGACATCCAGTGTCTAGTAAATCTCAGCACACATTTTGTCCTAGATGGACAACATCTCAAAGTCGGGAACAGGAGATACGAGTCATTTTTGGGACAATTTGAACGTACTGTGTGTTTCCAGAATGAGGTTGCTGCTCTTAATAACTGGTAATCAGCATTGCAGCCTTCCTCCTTATTGTTTACAGTCACATCAAGTTCATCATTTCCCTCAAAACAAGCAGTTCTCTACATTGTCTTCAGGCATTTTACACACACAAGTGAATCCGGTTAAGCTTGGACTTTACACACCCAAATACCCTCCGTCCTGCCTCTACCATTAAATCATTTAAGTGATGATGTTTGATGACAATAACCTGATTCATAGACTGTTCCTGTTCTGATGTTCACCCTCGATTCACATCAGTCATTCCATTCAAAATTTGCGTAACAATGCAGATCTATAACGGGCATGGTTTCTTGGTTTACTCACTGGAGTCAGATCCTGAGAAACCAAATTGACTTTAGTGGGTTCCATTGTCTTGTAGTCTGATGTGATAAATACTTTGTTTTACAGGATTCACCTGCTCCAGGTTAGTCCAAGTTTGAAATATGAACTGTATTGTTCCTGGCATTTACTCCATACATGCACACAATATTTAGACTTGTCACAGTGTCTCAAGTTGTTTAAAATTGTACATATTTTTTTAAAACTATTTTGGAGCATAAAATGTCTTTAGATTTTTGTAAAAAAATATTTTAACAGGAACTTGAAGAATACAATGGAACACTGGTTATTAGCTGTAAAAGCTTTGAGTGCAATAGGTTTCCATTTGAGCTTATCCTTGTGCAATAGTAACCTTGCAAGACAGCAATAAATGTTTGTGTTTAATTCAGTGCAAAATGTACAGCAAGATGCAGAGTCCCTCTGCTTGGACCGAGCCATTATCAGTAAGCGCTCTGCTCTTTTTTTTCCCCCCTTTTCTTTTTTACAAATTAACATTTACAGTCTGTGGTGTATTTCTCAATTATATACAATATTGTGATGCAATGTTTTTTAAATACTTTAAATACTGGAAGTACTATAAAACTCAATAAATGTTTCATGAGGACCTTTCTTGTTAAAGTCCAGCATTTATAAATTTATTCACGTTTACCTTCATGTAATTTACACTTTACATATAGGCTGGTTTTGTCTAAATCGGCATATCTGTTATGTGTTATTTAAAATTTCTAGACATTAACAGGTAAATATCAGCAAAAGTAAGAATTTTGGCCATTTTCAGCATTTAACAAACAGAAGAGGCAAGAGAAAAACAAAACGATCAATAGAAAGTACGTTCAGTGCGTTTTACCTTCAGCTCACCTTTCAGTGAGACCTCACAGGTTAGAAAGTGCTACTTTTCAGACACATTGCGGTGTAAATATTCTGTAAATAGCCTAACGGAGAAAAAAAAATAAATCACAAAATGGTACAAAAATTATTTTGGCGAAGTATTAAAAGTAACTCCTGCACAATGAAATCAGACCCAGCTAAGCATATTTTGCCAGGGAAGAAACATCGGAAGGATATCTGTAGTTTTTCCATCTTCTGCTCTTCTGTTGAATAAGAAAGAGCTTGAATCGCCGTGGTCAGCTAATGAAAGAGAAATCAAAGTCTGCAAAGATTTCCTGTTGCTCAGCAGTGAGGATGCAGGGTGTCCGTGGGAGTGTAAGGACCGGTTTGAGACGAGTGAATTCGTCATCAAAGTTACTGACATCCTGTGGCGCTCTAATGACTGGCAGGAAGGGAGGCTTCACCTTCTTGGCCAGGAGAGCATCCCAGTCCATTTCCTGGTAACATAAAATAGGAGTTAAATTGACTTTTTCAAAAAACATGGGGCCAAGATGGCGGCAGAAATTGCAGGAAATGACAGCTCTATAAAGATGTTTTGAGTAGCCAAAAAGACCTGCATGGAGTATAATGTAGAACATAGTAGGTATAATAACCGGGCATTATAAAAATACGGGAAGGTTTGTCGTCTACAGGCCATTTACCAGTATAAGCAAAGATATTAGAGAACATCACCAATCATTTTTTGGCAGACAATTATACAAGGGTCTGATGTTGTGTCAAAATCTTCCCTGGTGGCTCTCTCCACTAAAGCAATGGCAATTAATGCCCAAAACATTCTGCCACTTGTATTTGGTCAGTTATTTCTTTGTTGTAAAAATGTTAAACCATTGTTAAAATACCAAATATGTCTTGTTTCTTTAGACTTCAATCAGCCAATGCAACAAATGACAATAGCAGAATAAGCTGTTTGGCATTGGCAGTGAAGATTTGGTAGGTTTTTCCCATCGGTGCAACCCACACACTCAACTCTACTGCACAAGCCACAAATGATTTAAGGAGCTTGGAAAGAACAGCGACTGGACTTCTTTAAGTGTCTTAAAGACGAAACTTAAAGAAATCCCGTCGCTGTTCTTTCCAAGCTCCTCAGATTACAACCTGACCTGGATGACTGAGAACCTTCACAGAAAAGCCACAAATGCATTTCTTTACAAATAAATAGTTGTTTTTTTTAAATTGGTAGAAGACGTGGTTATTGTTACAACAAAGAAATAATCAAAGACATATTTCTTGACTTTTTGTGCCACGTTTATCTCATTTTCATTTTTACGTGGATTTCTGGCCAATGAAGCGCAACTGCTGATATTTTTAAAAGGACATTTTTATGTCAGATGAACCTCTCAAGCTGTTACAGGTACTTTGAGATGACTGTGATTAAAAGTACACAAATTGAACCCTTGTAGGGTATTTTAATTTGGTGTCCACCTGACTCTCCTCTAGACTTTCCACCTTCTTTTTATTTATTTTTTTGACTACCTTGACCTGGATGATAGAGAACCCACACAGACTAATTTTTCAACTTCTCATGATAATCAGAACCTGGAACTGGCTGCGGTAGATGGCCATCCCTGCCTAAGCCCGGTTCTGCCAAGGTTTCTTCCTGTTAAAGAGGGACTTTTTCCTTCCCACTGTCACCAAACACTTGCTCAAAGGGGGTCATTTGATTGTTGGGAGTTTTCTGGATTATATTATAAGGTCAAGACCATACAATAATGTTCAGGTCACTCCCTACAAAGCCAGTCACACTGTTGTTTCTTGCTCACCGGTTAAATAATCAAACTTGTGCTATTCGTCATTCCTGTCAAACTTAATAATATTTAAATTAACAATGATTGTGGATGACAATGGGTTTGGCTGCGCACTGTGAATATTTTGAAAAAACAATTTTAAATAATCTCATAAATTGTAAAAACAATTATCCCAGGTTAATATTTGATACTGCTAATAGCATTGTTTCTCCTCCACACTGTCCCGATGAGGATGGTAGTGGATTTCTCAGTCCCTTTGTAAGTGAGGTGATGCACCTGAGATCCATAATCTCCTTAAGTTCCATCCCTTGTGATGATTCTCAGTGTCCTGAATCATTTATGTCTTTTTCTCTAATTTCACTTAATGACTTAATGATTACCTTTTCTGCATCCTATTCGAGACTTCCACCACCATTAGTACATCTTTGCTTTCAGTTCACTGAGGCAAGGCAGAGTTCCCCTCCTGTATAAAACAGGCTGAAATAACTGCTTTACTAAAGAAAACTAATCTTGATGCTGGCTCCACTGGTCGTTTGTCTTATATCAAACTTAGCATTTGCTAAAAATGACAGATTTCTTTTTTACTTTTTCAGAAGCAGAACTCTACTTTTGAAGCCATGTTATGATCTTTTGATGTCTCCTGTTACAGGGACTTGTTTTATACTCTATTTGACCTCAGTGCAGCCTTTGACCAGAAACCTTTACCCAATAGTCTCAAGGTTCAGGCTGGCATCTCTGGCTCTACATTAGATCGTTTTTCTTTCTGCATTTTCTCTGTTAGGACGAAGAAGTTATCCTTGAACATAACAATGATTCGTCTTTTAACCAGAATGATTCAGTATTTTTCTGACTTTTTTTTCTTCTTCTCAGATCTATGGTGATGACATTCAGCTATATACGCCTTTTAAGGTTCACAAGCTGGACAGGCTGTCCTCCGTAGTCCACTGTTTAATCCAGATTAGTAACTGACTCATGATCCATTACCTTGTTTTAAACGGCAACAAGACTGACACCGTGGTTATAGCTCCTCCTGAATTATATCCTAAGATCAGTCAAGCTCTTGTTTCTTTTTGTTCAAATGTCCAGAATTGTGATCTCTGGAGAACATGTAAAATCTATTTTCCATTTCTGTTTCTTTCATTTAAAAAGCATTTCTAAATTGTGATCATTCATTTGTGTGATTACATGATTTACCGCCTTAGATAGTCTCTTTCACGCCTCCAAACAAACTCACATTTCTCCTCTTTTAGATTCTTTATAAGGAGTCTCACTAGAGTCTAGGATTCATTTTTCTTATACTGACCTACAGAAAACTAAACAGCCAGGCCGTAGGTGCTTACTATCACTGCAAAAACTCAAAATCTTACCCAGTATATTTGTCTTATTTCTAGTCAAAATAACTCATTACACTTAAAATAAGACACTCAGCTACAGAGTAAGATTTCAGTGAGATATGGGTTCTTGTTTTTAGACAGTGCATCTTGAAACTGGAGAACCTTCACTTGTTACATTGGCAGATTTTTTTTTCACTTATTTCAAGTGAAAAAATGTATTTGGCATTTTAATATTTCAAGCTATTTTGTATTAATTGAAAAAATCTGCCAATGGAACAAGTGAATTCTATTTAGTTGTACTTTGTGATTGCTTACTTTTACTCAGGAACTGGCCTTTCACTACTTCATCTCGTACTCTGAGTGACTTCAGTCGAAGCAGCTACCATAACTGGACACTGACCTGATAGAATTTGTGTCTTTTGATCTCCAAGGCATCCTCTTCTCCTGCTCCCAATCTCAACTCAGGATTTTTGTGCAGCAGCTGAAACACAGGCGAGAGAAAGAAGGTGATGTAGTAACCTAGGTCTAAAATATGCAGATCATGTAAATAGAATTCAAATGTGCTAATAAACTCAACAGTTTAGATTTTGAGCACTACTCCATTATTAAAGGTGTGAATAGAACTGAAGAGGTCATAAAATGCGTCATATGGAGAATTTGGATTCCTTAGTCTGGGGGCCAACCTTTTGAATGAGGGATGCAGAGTTAGGAGAAAGCAACCGAGGGTAGCGCACATCATCATTGACAATGCTATCAAACACTTCTTCCTCATCGTCGCCTGGGAAAGGAGACTGAAAAAAAAAAGAACAGAGCTGTATTAACTTTGTATTGTTCTTTACATTATGACATTATTCTTGTAAAGCATTCTGTTGCTCTGCTCCCCGACTCTGGAATTCTTTACCAGTAGACATTAGAAATTATAAAGTGCTTTTTTCTTTTTAAATCCAATCTCCAAACACACCTGTATAAAATTGCTTACTCTTTTGTAAATTTTTTTAGTTTTTTATTGTCTTGGTTTTTATTAGGTTTTATTCTTATTATTTTAACTGTTGTCATTGTATAACCGTGTACGGTGTCCTGAAAGGCGCCTTAAAATGTTTTTTTTTTATTATTATTTATTATTATTATTTATTTTTATTATTTAGTAGTAGTAGTAGTAGTAGTAAATGGATTGGTTCTTACATATGTGAGCACTCATTCACCCACAAGTACAAGTGCTTCCCATCTATCTTCAGTATCTATCATGAACTCATCAGAGAGCCAGCAGCCAGGGATTGACCCACCAAGCTTCTAATTAATAGACGACCTGCTCTGCCTCCTGAGATAGAGCCACCCCATAGTGTGAGGACGTCTCTCTCTCACCCACTCCTGAATCATTTTTGCTGATTCAGATAATGTTAATGTAGTTAATGGCTTATTTGATGATACATCAAGATCTGGGTTTAGTACCACATTAAAGTCCCAATACCTGCTGGAGTGCTGTAACTAAGTTTAAGAATATAATTCATCCATATTCTCCAATGCCTTGTGCCAAACAGCTACCTGGACTCTACTCCCACAGAGGTCAATTATCTTGTTACTTATTTTACATCTTCACTGGGTACGCCTCTTGGCTCTTCTGAGCCAAGCAATTTCTTCAACCTTAACTATTAATTAGTGTAAATGCTGATTAGGTATTCAGGCTGGCAGTAGTTAAACCATTACTTAAAAATACATCACTTGACCTGGCTGTCCTTCCTTTTAACTCAATAATTCCTGAAAGAGTAGTGGTAAAACAGCTAACTTATCATTTGCAAAGGAAAGGTATATTTGAAAAGTTTCAGTCAGGTTTCAGCGCTTATCACAGCACAGAAACAGCTTTAGTGAAGGTTACAAATTATCTTCTTATGGCCTCTGACAGTGGACTCAACTGTGCTTGTCCTGCTAGACCTCAGTGCAGCGTTTGATAATGTCGACCATAATATCCTATTAGAGCATGCTGTATCACAGGTACTGCGCTGCAGTGGTTTGAACCATATTTATCTAATAGACTCCAATTTGTTCATGTAAACTGAGAATCCTCTTCACACACTAAGGTTAATTATGGAGTTCCACAGGGTTCAGTGATAGGACCAATTCTGTTTGGCCTCCAGTAACACTGTGAGAAACCCTGGAGTCATTTTTTAACCAGGATATGTCCTTCAATGCACATATTAAACAAATATGTATGACAGCTTTCATCCATTCGCACAATATCTCTAAAATTAGAAATATCCTGTCTCAGAATGACACTGAAGAACTAGTTCATGTATTTATTACTTCTAGGCTGGACTACTGTACCTCATTATTATCAGGATGTCCTAAAAAACTCCCTAAAAAGCCTTCAGTTACTCCAAAATGCTGCAGCAAGAGTCCTGACAGGGACTGGAAAGAGAGAGCATATTTCTCCTATATTGGCTTTTCTTCATTGGCTCCCTGTTAAATCCAGAATCTATTTTAAAATCCTTCTCCTCGCATACAAGGTATAATCAGGCCCCATCTTGTCTTAATGACCCAACAGGGCACTTCGCCTTTAGACTGCTGGCTTACTTGTGGTTTTTAGAATATTTTAAAGTAGTGTTTTTAAATGCGCTTAGAAGTAAATTGATTGATTGATTGACTGATATAAACCACCCTGTCTCTTTTCCACGGCATGTCTTTTGTCCTGTCTTCCTCCCCTTGACTCAAACAGTTGCAGCAAATTGCTG
>VURO01048128.1:23026-57834 GCA_015108175.1 Pelvicachromis taeniatus
CTCCTCGCATACAAGGTATAATCAGGCCCCATCTTGTCTTAATGACCCAACAGGGCACTTCGCCTTTAGACTGCTGGCTTACTTGTGGTTTTTAGAATATTTTAAAGTAGTATGGGAGGCAGAGCCTTCATCTTTCAGGCCCCAGGTAACAGACAACCTCTCTACTTTTAAGATTAGGCTTAAGACTTTCCTTTTTGATAAAGGTTACAGTTAGGGCTGGATCAGGTGACCCATCCTTAGTAGTGCTGGGATAGATTATGCAGTGTTTCTCAGTGTTTCGCCCCTTTTCACTTACTATGTGCTTATGCTTTTAATTGCAACTAAATGTTTTGTTTTGTTCTACTTTTTTTTTTTTTAATATATACAGCACTTTGGTCAACCTGTGTTGTTTTTAAATGCGCTTAGAAGTAAATTGATTGATTGATTGACTGATATAAACCACCCTGTCTCTTTTCCACGGCATGTCTTTTGTCCTGTCTTCCTCCCCTTGACTCAAACAGTTGCAGCAAATTGCTGCCCCTCCCTGAGCCTGGTTGTCCAGAGGGTTACTTCCTTTTAAAAGGGATTTTTTTCCTTCCCACTGTCACCAAAGTGGCTGCTCATTTGGGGTCACCTGATTGTTGGGATTTGGTTAAGCTGTCAATGTAAAACTTTTGTTAAACACTTTGAATTAAAGTTTTTAATTTTTTTAATTCTTTTTATTTGAATATCCAATATGGTGGTGGTACAGAGGCAAAACTATAAAAAGTACCCTTGTCCAACAAAGTACAGACCCAACTGTAATTATATAAATATTTGTCTCTATCCTGTCTTCCTTCTTTCACCCCAACCGGTCGCAGCAGATGGCCGCCCCTCCCTGAGCCTGGTCCTGCCGGAGGTTTCTTCCTGTTAAAAGGGAGTTTTTCCTTCCCACTGTCGCCGAACTGCTTGCTCATAGGGGGCCAAGTGATTGTTGGGTTTTTCACTGTATGTATTATTGTAGGGTCTACCTTACAATGTAAAGCGCCTTGAGGCCACTGATGTTGTGATTTGGCGCTATATAAATAAAATTGAATTGTATATACAAATAGTTGTGGGTTGTCCATACACAGTCCTGCTTTCACTTGTTTTCATATTTTTTCTTTTTTTACATAGTGCCAAATCACAAGAGTTGCCTCAAGGCGCTTCGACCATACAATAATAATTCATGTTTGGTCTAAATAGACTGGTTCTTATTAGTAGATGAAGTTATATTTAGACACTCCCATGTCTAAACATGACTTTATTCCATCTCTGAAACATGGTTTTAATATAGTAATTTTGGTTTGTCTGGACTAGGGTGACTTTTCAACTTTTTAAATAGTACACTGAATTTAGCATATTCACAGCAAAGTCTAACAGGAAACGCTAACTTAACTAACCAAGAAGTTCAACTGAGGTAATGTGAGGAAACATCAACGTTTAAGCTCTTCTGCATGGAGGATTTAGTAAAGATTACGTTAAAGTGATGTGCTGTAGTGATCAAGAATAAGTGGAAATGTGTAGGGAGGTCTACACCAAACACTTAAGGTGAAGGTGGACATTGCCCCAATAAATCCAAACCTTTTTCTTCCTTCAACTTTATGACATAGTCCATCTATATATACAGTCTGTGCATTACACTGACCTCCCCCACTAGCATCTCATAGATGAGGACCCCTAGCCCCCACCAGTCCACACTGCGGGTGTAATTGCTGTCTGTCAGGACCTCTGGAGCCAGGAACTCTGGTGTGCCACAAAAGGTTGACGTGCGATCCCCGTGACCCATTCCTACACACAGTAAAGTGTTACACAGTGACTACAGGTATTGATAACATAATTGCACAAAATCTAAAGCTCTTACTTGCTGCACTGAAGATACAAATACCACATAGTTTGATTTTTCAACAAAAAATAAAAATCTATTTACCTTCTTTGCACAAGCCAAAATCTGCAATCCTTACAAAGCCATCTGCATCCATTAACAGATTGTCCAGCTTCAGGTCTCTGAGTGACACAAACATGCAAAGAGAAAAAATGATGCCACATGCTCCTGACATGCAGCTCGTAATTACGAGGATATAGTAACAAATTACCTTAAAAGGGCTCACCTGTAAACGATTTTGTTTTTGTGGAGGAACTCTAGACCCAGAAGCACACATGAGGAGAAAAACCTAAAAAACAGAAGTGGTAGAAATAACAGCACCATCCTGGATTGTAGCGGCGGGTTTTACAACGTGAGCTCACCGAGCCTGACTCTCACTGAAGATGCTGGTGTGAATGTGTGTCATGAGGTCTCCTCCGGGTGAGTAGGCCATCACAAAGCACACATGGTCTGCAGTCTGGAAACAGCCATACAGGTTCACCAAGAATGGATGACGAGAGCAGTTGATCACTTCAAAGATCCTCTTTTCACACATGAGGCTGAACATACAGAAACAGTGGTAGAAGTGACATATTAATAGCCATCACCTCCTTCCAACAGCCTTAACTCTATTCAGAATATTAATTTCTTTCAGACCCTTGCAGTTCAATCTTTAGATGTCACAGATCAGAGTAATCATTCTCATACTGATATGTTAATTAAAGATTGCAGCAGAAATATGGCGATGCGACACGCCCTTTTTGTGTTTTTTTATACCTTTTATCTTCTGGAAAAATACAGAAAACACAAGGAGGTGGAATGAGAAAGTACAGGAGAGTTTTCAAAGGACAAGATTAGCAAAAGTGGACATGAAGAAAGTAGACAGGCGTACAAGGAGACTAGGTGTGGAAGAGTAGGAAAAGAAAAGGTTTCATTTCATCAAGCACTGGGAGAGGAACATGTTCCAAGACACCACCCACTAGAGTCGAAGCATTTTGCTGAAAACGAGATGAGATTACATACCTGTCAACTTCATCACGTGTCACAATATCACCTTTCTTCAGGGCTTTGATGGCATACAGTTTACCTGACTTCTTATACTCTGCTAGCAACACCTTGCATCAAATACAAGAAAGAGAAGTAATGTTTAAGAAAGAGAGGATATGTAATGCAAAGTTTAAAAAAAATACTGGCAGCTTAGTAGACACATGGTATAAATGATAAAATCCTAGGTGACTTCCTTGAGTTATCACATTTACAAGATTTTGAAACTTGACCGTGACCTTAGTTTTGAGGTCAAGGTCACTGAGATTTGAATTCAGATTTGCTATAACTACATTGCAATATTTGTATATAAACTGTATTCCACTTTTATTGAAATGTTGCAGTCCCAATGCTGCCTTACAAATACAGGAATGTAAGTTCGATGTATACCTTTCCAAAGTGACCTCTCCCTAGGACTGAAATACACTTGAAGTCTTCTATCTGAAGCCCTTTACCCCTCCTGTATGAGGATACAAAAGTGTTTGAGAGATTAGTTTAGAACTGGAACTACAGGAAGTTACGTGTGGGTTTGGGTTGGTGACCTGGGAGTACACAGTACCAATCAAACTTAACAAATTCACAAAAATTAAATAAAAATCAACATGACTTACAGTGTAGGTGGATGAACAGACGGTTGCCTCTTGGGCTTTGGACTCTTGTTCTCATTAGAAGACTGTTTTTTCAGCAAAACAGAAAATAGATGAACTGACAAAAACTGAATGAGCAGCATACAGTAGAGGCATTGAGTAAAGTGTATGTATTCATTTGTCACTCAGACAGGGAGCTTACCAGTGTGGAGCTTTTACTGTTCTTTCTTATGGAAAGGATCTCTTGTGGCGATCTGCCTGGTGGTTCTTCAGCAAAATTCAGATTCATTACTGCTGGTTCTCTTAAATAAACAAAAACAAAATATTAAAATAATAAAATAAAATTATTACACCGCACCATTCTGCAGTTATTGTCTGGAATTGAGAGACTGACAGATAAATGATTAAAAATTATACAAAGAAAAATTCTCATATATTAACATGAGAGAAATCAAACCTGAAAACAGGTCTATATTACAAGCCGTACTTAATCGAAATTAGACCCATCTCCGTCTGTGTGGAGCCTGCATGCTCTCCCTGTGTCTGTGAGGCCTTTCTCCCACAGTCAATCCATGCATGATGTGAGGCAGAGTGCTTTAAGCACACTTAAAGATATATGAATGATCTATGAATGTATGATTAAAATACAATGTGATTCTTTTAGATCGCACAAAACAATTCCATTCATGAGCTGCGCGATTACATGCATTACAATTAGATGGCTGAAGCCCAACCCTCCAACTTATCACATGTGGTTGGATAGAATTTGGGAAATCTATCTAATGGAACAAATCTCATACTGCCTAAGGCTTCAGAAACACTTATTTATTAGGAGATGGAGACCCAATTTTACATTATTTGAACAATGAAGCGAGAGAAACACATCAGCGGGCTAGAAGGGGGCGTGCAATTTTAAATTTAAATATGATTATATGTTTGTTTCCTTTTCTTCATCTATCCTTTTAATTTTTATTCATTGAATCATTGAATTAAGTCAGTTACTGACTACAAGCCAAAGCACAATTTTTGCAACTACAAACTGAATTTAAAAAAAAAAAGAAAAAAAAAAAGGACTGAACCTATTAGAGGTTTCTTCATGTTAAAAGGGAGTTTTTTCTTCCCACTGTCACCAAATGCTTGCTTACAGAGAGCCGTCTGATTGATGGGGTTTCCTCTCTATTATTGTAAGGTCTTTACCGTACAATGAAAGGTACCTGGAGGTGACCGTTGTTGTGATTTGGCACTATATAAAAAAAAATGTTTAAATGAAAACTTAATTACATTTTCTTTATAACATCTATGACCATTTTCTTGTTCAATTGGTCAAATAACCCTTGCAAAAACAGTCAAACTACAAACAACTCTGTATGTATTCTTTCTGTAGTGTAGGTTTTGTTCCTGCTTGTTTTTTTCTTCCATTTTTGGCTTGCACAAATCACACTGGACATATGACACTAGCTACACAATTTCCAAATATTTACAATTAGAAAAATGGTAAATACTGAAGTCATCATGAAACAAATGTTTTACATGTAATAAATATATATGACATCAAGGTAAGTAAATCATCCAGGTAAGTAAATCCCAAAAGGTCCAGGTGACTTCTACAGTGTCAGCTGACTGCAGGTTTCCCCATCCTTATAAACAGTACATTTGCACAGTGACTGAAACAAGCACTACTGAATGAAGAATGGGCTGTGAGGTCAGTTCAGAACTGACCTGACTGAAGAAGTCACTTGGATGAGTGACGATTCGTTTCTCCCATTGAAAATGCTACGTATGAACAGAATCAACCTTTTGGGGTATATGAAATTTCATTCCAAAAAACAAAAAAAACTAAACAAAAAAACACATATTTTAAAGCTCTGCTTTAAGTGGTTGTTGATGAGCTTTGTCTCTGAAAGGATTCCAGATGAACAGTAAAACCATTTTCAGTGGCAAATTATTCCACACTTGCTGCTTTCAGTATCTGGGACAACAAGAAGGTGTGTGTGGGACTGGGTAAAAATAAACTGTCCTTATCCATGAATGTTCATGTTCAGGGATGACTGACGAATGAAGAGAAAGATGTATCCCATGTGGTGTGCATACATATGTCTGTCTGTCTATTTTCCCCCCTTTCATTTTTTTGTATGTCTGCACAGGGTTTTTTTTCTGAGAGCAAGACAAATATAGAATCACACATTTTTAAAACCTTCAATGCTATTACACAACCATTCCAAATACAGTCCTGTGATAACATTAGATTCAGCCTTCCAGTCAAGTTATTCTGTCTAGTCTGATAATATAAGCAGAAAAACAGCCTAGAGCAAATAACTTATTATTTCACTCTTTCATAGATGTCACAAAGAGAAATTTCTGGGTCACAACACAGAGCCTTACTGTGCTGGTGGAAGAGCTGATGTAGTATTTGGTGCTGCTAATGGAGGGCTCATGGGCTCCAGTGAGTTGCAAGGAGGCAGGATGCTCATCATCAAACGGCCCCAAGCAGCAAAGTTCATGTTCATCTGTGCGGCACGCAGGAAGTCCTTCCCTGTGAGCAGGAAGATGGGAGAAAATTAAATCTGAGCTACATGACTGAAAGAGTTTTATATTCAGCAAATACTATGTAAAAAGAAAATGCAGTGCTCAGAAAATGTTGAAAACACCTCAGATCTCAATGGGAAAAGCAGCCATGTGACTATCTCTAAATAAATAAAGTGTTAGAAATTAAAGGTTACCACATTGTTTGATGGTCATGAAAGTACACAAAGCTGAATTACAAAACATCCCAAAAATTAAAGTGAAAAAAATGATGCAGCAAACTGACATTTTATTGCATTAAATCAGAATGGCACTGAGCAGTTTGACAATAGCCTCCACGTGCTCAGAGGCATTCTGTTGGATTTAAGTCAGGCAAGTGTGGGGCCAGTCAGTGGTATAAATTCCTTAATTTTCCAGAAACTTACTGCATATTCTCCCCACATGAGGCTGGGCATTGTCATGAACCAGGAGGAACCCAGGACCCACTACACCAGAGACAATGACAATGGGTCCAAGAGTTTCATCCTGATACCTAAAGGTAATCATGGTGTCCTTGCCTAGCCTGTAGTTCTATGCGTCCCTCCGTGGATATGCCTCCCCAGACCATTACTGACCTACCATTAAACCAGTCATGGCCAATGTTACAGGCTGCATAATGTTCTCCACGGCTTCTCCAAAACCTTTTAACATCTGCCACATGGGAACTTACTCTCATCTGTAAAAACCCAAAGGCACCAATTCTGGTAATCTATAGCAAATGACTGCACGGTGGCAGACAGAGACCACATGCCCCACGAGAGGATGCCAGGTCCTCCCTCATGACCTGACGAGGGCCGATGTTTCTAATTGTTTGGTCAGAGACACTGACACCATTTTGTAGCTCTGGTAGTGCTCATCTTGTTCTTCTTTACACAGATACTGGTCCTGCTGATGGGTCAGCCTTCTACAGCCCAGTCCAGCTTTCCTAGAGTAACTACCCGTTATCTGGACTCACCTCTATGTTCTTGAGACTGTTCTGGTACAAGCAAACCTTCTGGTAATGACATAAATTGATGTGCCATACTGAAGGAGTTGGACCACGTGCACAACCCATGTAGGGGGTCCAGGTATCACCTCATGACACCAATACTGACATTGAGCATTGCCACCAAAATCAGATCAAAGTGATAAACACCCACCTCTGCTATTTAACTGACCAGATTCAAACTGCCAGAAGTTTATCTGAGTTGATGCAATACTCTGATTAAAAAGGCTTCCTTCTTGAACAGTCTTTTTTCTGGAAATACAATACCTGTAACCATATTCTCTAAATATCTGCCTAGTCATATTTAGAAGATTTCTGGTACCAGAGAATTTCTGGTTTGTTGTGTGCACATAAAACAGCTCAGCTACAAAACCTACAGCTCAGCTGACATCAAAGCACACATGAGACTCAGATTATTCTATTGTATATCCATACCCAGTAGGGCATGCTATGAAAGCCACTTAATCTGTCCATAATTGCACATCTGCCAGCTGCTCTTATTGTAGTGACATTTTGCACAGACACACCAGGAGCAACATTTTATGTCTGTCTGTTAAAGCTGAAGAGAAGATGAAGTAAGTCTATAGCAATTCTAAGGAAGGAAGATTGTGAAAGCATCCAAGAATTCGAGATTTGAAACGGTGCAGAGAGAAACGAACAGTCACAAAATAAGTATCCTTACTGAGGAAAACATGAAGTTTCATTTTGGATTATTGATGTAATTACTATCAGCATGAAAAGGGTGAGATAAAGGTTTCACATCAAATGCAATAAACAGATAATGATCAGATTTTCAATCCAAGACCTGCATGATAACAACTGAAACAATCAAGGAAAAAATCAACTTTTACCAAGAAATCCAAAAAACTAATTTGAAAAAATATTAATAATTGGTGCCACCTTTTTCTTTAGGGAAAATTCGCTTCTGCCTTTGGAGCTTGAAGGGACGCTCAATGACAGGATTCATAAATGTCACCTGGAAATGAACAGAGAAAGCGATCAGGATACAGATACAGAATCTATACCATACGTATGTTTAACCGTGGGACACCCCTCTGAAATGACATAACCTAAGCTGAGGTACACCTTCCTGGATGTGTCAATTTAAGGACAAAAAGCAGAAATCCTGTTCATGTACAAAACAGTATGTGGATAACAACCATGTGTTGCTAATTGGGGCATGGGAGCTTGTGGCTATGTCCATCTTTTATGTACAGTCTCTGGTTGCCAAAGAGGTAAATAAACAGTTTGAAGACTAGATATGAACATGAGAACCTCAATGAAGAGAACGCCCTGTGGCTCCAGCTGGAGACACATGCCATGTCGCTGGTTATCAAGGAAGTCTTCCAGCCGCAAGAACTTCACTCCACCTAATGCTCGCCAGTCTCTCCAGTACACAGCAATTTCCAGCTCCCTGGACTAGTACAACACACAGAAACACATATGCGCACACACATGGATTACTACTCAGATAGATTCATCATTTCATATTTAATTTGCTTTGATTTTTGTTTCTGAATTATTACATTTGGTGTGAGGGATGTTCTTTATCCAAAATAGCTACAAACAGTCATTGTCATTATTACTCCTTACCATTGTGACAATAGCCCAAAAAATTGATTAAACTTGAATTTTGAGAGAAATATGTAGACAGGCAGATTTGGTGATCAACAAACTTTTTTATAAAGTTTAAATGTAAGTTAATACGACATTTTACTTTAGGACCCGACAGGTAGAGAGAGAAAAAAAAAGAAAAGAAAAGGGGGGTGAACTTTCTGAGTTTTAGATAAAATAGAACAATTTTTTTTAAAAACAAACAAAAAAACAAACAAAAAACAACTTCACTCACACAAATATGGTCAAGCGATAATTTATTATACATGCTTACATTTAAAAATTGAGATTTTTCTATTAGTCATCTACACCATTCAGCAACAACACAAAACCACCCGCCTAATATTGTGTAGGTCACTCCAGAATACACAGCTACATAGTCCTAAAGGCAATGCTCAGTGGCTAGTAGATCTAATGGCAGACCACAGCAACCTCCCTGAACAGGGTCCTGTAACCATCACAGTGGCAGACATTCAACAAAGGGTTTCCAGTATAAAGAGTTGGACAGCACCAGAGTTGGACAGGAGTTGGACAGCCTACTGGCTGAAGAAGCTGACTGCACTGCATGAATGTGTGGCAGTAAGCGTTAATGTGAACTTATCCACGTTAAAGTGTAAAAATTGGCAAATCCCCGTTATTGAGTGCTCAGTGAATAACTCAGGCAGCAGAAACCCAAGATAGAGGAGCAAGAGGAGGAACAGGTCATCCAGAAATCTCACCCCTGTGGCTGGACAACGCTAGACTGAAAGACAGCACAGAGGCAATAATCATGGCAGCACAGGAACAAGCTCCAAGTACAAGATCCAAAGAGGCTGGGGTCTACCACACCAGGCAAGACCCCAGGTGCAGGCTCTGTAAAGATGCCCTGAGACAATCCAGCCCACATGGAACGCCATAACCAAGTGGCCGGCAGAGTATACAGAAACATCTGTGCCCAGTATCGCCTGGAAGTTGCGAGGTCAATTCAATTCAATTTATATAGCGCCAAATCACAACAACAGTCACCTCAAGGGGCTTTACATAGTAAGGTAGACCCTACAATAATACATACAGTGAAAAAAACCCAACAATCATATGACCCCCTATGAGCAAGCACTTTGGCGACAGTGGGAAGGAAAAACTCCCTTTTAACAGGAAGAAACCTCCAGCAGAACCAGGCTCAGGGAGGGGCGGCCATCTGCTGTGACCGGTTGGGGTGAAAGAAGGAAGACAGGATAAAAGACATGCTGTGGAAGAGAGCCAGAGATTAATAACAAGTATAGTTGAATGCCGGGAGATCTATTAACACATGGTGAATGAGAAAGGTGACTGAAAAGTCTGGTCCCCCAGCAGTCTGAACCTATCGCAGCATAACTAAGGGAGGATTCAGGATCATCTGATCCAACCAGCCAGGATTGCTAAATGGCCAGGTCAAAATGGGAGACGCCCCCTAGGCTGGTCAAGAATGACCGAGCTAAGATCCTGTGGGACTTCCAGATACAGACCGACAAAATAGTGATGGCTACCCAACCGGACATAGTAGTGGTGGGCAAGCAGAGGAATACAGCTGTAGTGATAAAAGTAGCAATACCTTACAACATCGGGAGGAAAAAACATGAGAAGCTGGAGAAGTACCAGGGGCTTCTAGAGCTCATCTTCTCGAAGAGCTCAAGAAGATGTGGAGGGTGTAATGTAACACAGGTCCCAGTGGAAATCAGAGCACTCGGTGCAGTGACCCTCAAGCTAGGCGAGTGGCTCCAGCAGATCCCCGAAACAACATCAGAGATCTCTGTCCAGAAGAGCACAGTCCTAGGAACAGCTAAGAGGTCTCTGGTAGCGGACCGGTGCTTGAAGGATAAAAGGCCGCCCACAGGGGCGAGAGGGAAACTTTTTGCAAGAGAACTCTGACATGACTGACTCGTGTTTTGTTAGACGCGAAATCGCACAATTTCAGGAGTCAGTTCGGGATCCAATCCGAAAAACTGACCTCAAAATATGACTCTGGGAGGAATAAGTATTTACGCAAGTAATGGAAAATCTTGTTCGTTTTGTCTGACTACTACATAATAAATCTGAACAGGAACTTTTTAGAGCACAATTATAGACTGGTTCCACCCAAAATAGAGGATATCCCGTTGCAAAACATTTTGATCTCTACCGCTCTTTCTTTAAAGCCCTCTGTGGTTTGGTGCAATCACATCAATCTCAAAAAGTGACTTTCAGATAAACCTTTCTTAAGTAGGTTCAGATGTGTACTAGTGAAAGGTTATACTATATCTCTGACAACAAAGGAAAACAGTGTGCGACTTCTTGTCCTAAACATTATACGCAAAAATGTTACTTTTACACATTTTTGCTTATAGAATGATTTTTATGTCTGAAGTTTGACTCTTCACAAGGACATGCTTTACAGAATGACAGTTGCAAGAAAAATATAGTTGAATTATCAGGATCTTTGCCTTGATTCACTTAAAAAAAAAAAAAGGCTTTATATAAATAAATAAACAGTTCTAATTTTCATATTGGATAAACACCTTTTATAATAAAATAAATGCAGAAACAAGGGAAACAAAAAGCTGGGCAAAAAATTGCTAGCATCTAGCAACTACTTTTTTTACTAATTTTATATTACTCGACGTTTGTAGTGTCAATCAGTATAAAGTTGCCTTAGAGGGATGGACAACGAAACTAAAACTAAATTTGGTGAGGGTAAATAACGATTATGTTGATAAGCGACACATGGAAGGTTTATTCTAGCAGTCGCCAAGAAGAAAAGTGTGGAGTTGGATAAAAATAATCCCATGCTGCAAATCTGAGGATAAAAGATTCCTTTTTCCTTCACTAAACTGAGATCCTATTCTGTCTGTGAACAACATTTACCAAGCCAAATTCCCTGAAATTGATGAAGAGAGAGAGAATGAGCAAAGACACAATCAACTGAATTTTGGTGCAGGTGCAAATCACTTTCTTTAAAGCTGCATTGTTCTTAACAGAGGATAACCTATCTGCATGCGCTTGTAGTCTGAAATCTAATTAATTTAATGCTGTCGTAATATATTAGTGATGTTTTGAAATTATCCTTAAAGCAAGTACGTGGCAGCCACTGACCCGTTCTAGTTCAATGCTGAAGCTCTGGCCCCAGGCCTCTTTGCCCAGCTGTCTCCACTGTGTGCGCCCCACTACTCTGTTGTCCACCTTCAGCACTGCACTTATCTCCGCTGAAACACAAAGAAAACAAATGCAGTCAGAAATCTAATCAAAAAGAAAACCTGCCAGTTGCCATAAATTCAGCGCTCATTACTTTTCATAGACCTAATGTCATAAAAACTGGGGGGAAAAAAGCTTTTTCGAAATCTTTCAAAATGTATATAGAGAAACATCTACATCAGTAAGAAATACACTCATGTTATCAGGTCTTCAAAGTTTAACAAAACACAGAAAAATGTCTCCTCAAGGAACTAGGAAATGTACGTAATTTAGATGATAGTCATGAGGACCAGGATTAAAACTACTTTTAGTATGAATTATGTTACCCACGGAAATGCTCCTCAGCTTCAGTAACTCCTGGGTGGGGTTTGCAGAGTTAAAGATGCAACAGTAATACCCACAAGGCTGCCACAATCCAAACATTTCTGACTGGATGGAAGCTGACTGAAATTAAAATGGTGCAAAGATTTGGCCACGTCTACAGAGCTTGTAAAATACTCTTGCAAGTCCTACAATTTTGAGTGTTTAGAATCTGTGTTGTTGCTTTTGTTCATCTCTTTTCCTTTTGAAAAGCAGTAAATCACCAGCAATTGTAGCTTACAGCTGGTACAGCACTGTTATAATAATTCCTATAACAGCTACTTAATAGACTGAAGCAGTTTGTACATGTACATTCCATCCAGTCATTCTCTTCCACTTATCCAGCCTCTCCAAGCTACCATGGGGTGACAGGTGGGAAACACTGACACAGAGAGATAAACATTTCACATCCACATTCACATATATGGACAATTTAGAATCACATATTAACCTAACTAACCCCACTAACTCTATGTTTTTGGACTGTGGTAGGAAGCCGGAGTACCAGAAGAGAACCCATGCAGACACAGGGAGAACATGTAAAGGCCTTAGCTGGATGTTGGATTTGAACCAGAGTGCTAACCACCACGCCAATGTGCTGCCCTTGTTGCTAACCCTAACCCATATATATATTAAAAATAAAAATAACATTTAAAAAAAACTAACACTCTGAATTTCCACACATTTGGTGATATAGCTCTCCTGAGACATCTAGACCCAGATAACCAACAGTCTGAAGGAGCCTTTCAGTTACTGGGGCAAACCTTTCCAGGTATCTAATGGAAATGTGGCTAATACTCAACTACAACTTCAGGTTTGTGTTGAAATACAAAAAAACAAAAAAAACAAAACAAAACTGTTTTGTCAGTTTCACCATTTCTGAAACCAAATACTTGTTTAAGTGTCCATTACTGGATTTGTGCATTTTGTGACATAGCGGAAAATAAAACATCTAAACAAAAATTGGAGAGTTGACTTACAGGACATGTCTTCAGCCTTGGCACTGCGTCCAGTTCGTACCTTCAGAGACTTCATATCAGAGATGCTCCCAGAGGCGGTCGAGACACTGGTCACACAACTACGGCCCGGAACTGACTCCAACAGATCCTGGCAACCCATCAAACATACTTCCAAACGACCTAAGGAAAAGCGTTTCAGTCATAAGTTCTTACTTGGGATAACATTATAGAAAGTTCAATGGAAAGCTACTTCAGGTTAAAAAAAAATAAATAAATAAAAAAAATTTTTTAAAAAAGAGAGACAAGCAGACTTAAACAACCTGTTAGACTGGCTGGTTTGAAGAAGGATGAAGATGAGGAAGAGGCTGGAGCCTGGGAGTGTTTCTTTGGAGTGCCGTAAGAAGGTGAGGTGCCCACCATTAAAACCTCTTTAATGGTAGCACGTGTGGGATGATCATGAGCCAGCTCACATAAACGTCTCTCCAACGAGAGACGCAACAAATCCACTTTATGAGATGACTCCTGCATTCGCGCCTGGGCCTGAGGATACACAAATATACAGACAGGCTCAAGCTTAATTTTACGCGTTTTATATGTTCTTTTATGCAAAAAGGCTTTAAATGTTGCCAAGATTATTTTATTTATATATCAACAAATCACAACAACAGTTGTCTCAAGGTGCTTTACAGCTACACTGACAGCTACACATTGACAGCTACACTAATACAAAGATGCAATATTAATATTAATAATTATGTTGCAATTAATTGCAAACAAAAAATACAAAAAGAAGAGGTGGCTCTTCTATGTTGTGCCATGAATTTATGAAGTGGCTGTTTGGTCTCTCCAATGTAGAGGTCTGTTAAGCGGCAGAAGATGGATGCATTGCAAACACATGGAGTTATAAGATTGTCTGTGTCTGTCATCAGATTTGTAAATATGCACAAAAATTTAAAATGTGCTCACTATGCAAAAATATCAGAAAAATGGAAGCTGTATATAGACTGTAAATGTGAATACGATTTGTAAAACCAGTAATACCCAAATGTTTGGGGTCACTTAATTATTGTTAAATAAAAGTAGTTTTTTTTTATCTATTAGTAATCTATAATTATTCTAATCTATTCTAACACGAAACTGACCAGAATTTTTTTGAAATGACAATTAATGATGAAGGTATCATTCATGAGAATTCTGAATTTTTTAAAAATATGTACATGTGTGTGCTTCAGTATCTCTCTGACACAGGATGCTTGTCATTTTAGAGCTATTGCGCAAACGAATCAAGGCAAATAGTGAATGGATCGGTCTTTCTATAGCACCTCTCCACTCAATTTGAGCACTCAAACCATACATAAAGCAAAGTGCATTTAACAAACATTCATGAATGCATCAGAGGCTATTCGGGTTTAGTATCTTGCCCAGGGATACACCCGACATGTACAGGAGGAGCCAGGGATCGACTGTGATTGGTAGATGACCTGCTCTACCACTTGAGCCACAGCCATCCCAGAGCAGTTCTACATATTGTAGAATATATTGTGAAGGTCATCTTGAAGTCAATTCTAGTTCAAACAGGTTCATTCTAATTATTTATAGCCATCATGTTCTTGTTGTAGCTGTTAGGTTGGTGTAAGTGAAGACATTCCTTCTGGTACCCACCTCTGCAAGTATTCTGCGGTCCTGAATTTTATGCCTGCTCAGTTGCTTCACCACATTTTTGGCTCCTTCTGCTACAGCTGATTCAATCTTCATGTGGTGAATTAATTCAGCAACTCGCAGCTCCAAAGGACTGATCATCTCCATAGAGTGACCTGAGTGCAGATCAAACAAAACAGTCACCACCACCGGTAATCACCACTGTACTAATAAGCTATCAATTATTGCATTTCACGAGAAACAATTGTGTGCATATTGCGTGCATTATAAATGATTTCCTGTTGAAGCCATTAAGTCACACCTTTGGCCCTAACTGTTGTCGTAACACTGTAAGACGTTCTGAGATGAAAACACCATCTCAAAAGTGAGAACCACAGTAGATAGTCTTTATTTTCGGTTGCTTTCTCTGTCCTAAAAACTGTGACAAACACACTAGTGCTAGTTTTGTGTAGTTGTCATGAGATCCATCCATCCATCCATTCTCAACCGCTTATCCTTTTCAGGGTGACGGGGGGCGCTGGAGCCTATCCCAGCTGTCTTGGGGCGAGAGGCGGGGTACACCCTGGACAGGTCGCCAGTCTGTCACAGGGCTAACACACATAGACAGACAACCAGTCGCACTCACAGTCACTCCCACATTCACACCATTTAGAGTTTTCAATTAACCTATCCCCACATTAGAGATCAGCTCACTAATAATCACTGATGAGCTTTATATTTCCATAACATGTCTATGGAGCTTGGACTTCTTTAAGTTTCTTTAAGATGTTTTCTTCTCATCCGAGAAGCTTCTTCAGTTCTAAGAGCAATTGGTGGAGAGTCCCAGTGGACATAGATGGCTTCTTTCACTCCTCTTTCAAACCATCTGTCTTCTCTGTCCAAAATGTGAACATTGGTGTCCTTGAAGGAGTGACCTTTGTCCTTTAGATGCAGATGGACAGCAGAGACTTGTCCCGTCGAGGTGGCTCTTCTATTGTGTGCCATGAATTTATGAAGTGGCTGTTTGGTCTCTCCAATGTAGAGGCCTGAGCATTCCTCGTTGCACTGTACAGCATACACTACGTTGTTAACTTTGTGTTTGTGAGTTTTGTCTTTGGGATGAATCAGTTTGTGTCTGAGTGTGTGGCTGGGTCTGAAGTACACTGGGATGTCATGCTTGGAGAAGACTCCTGAATTTCTCTGATAAACCTGCTACATAAGGGATGACAATATTGTACCTGTATGTAGGGACTGAACTTAAAGAAGTCCAAACGCTTCCCTTTCCCTGGGCAAGCTCCTTAGACTACACTGACTTGGATGACTGAGAACCTTCACAGACATTTCCATAACACCTGAGCACACTCCAACTACTAAAGAATCCAGATTCCTCCAAAACTTGCTTTTAAATATGTGAAGGAGAGTTTTGTTTGATAACATGTAGTGTTTTTTGCATTCAATATAAATGTGATATTTTTTCAAGTCCTTTTTGATCCATTACCTTTCGCTATCATTTTGTTTATTGAAACTTACTCAAAACAAATTGTCAGTATAAGATATTTGCAGTGAAAACACTGGCCGGACAAGAACAATGCGTGTGAGAGTGATAAGATTTACCATATTTGCCATCCTCCTCTCCATCTCTGGCTTGACTGACTTTAATAATCTGCATGCGCAGCAGCTCTATTTTAGTACGACTGTCCTGCAACATCTGCTGGGCTGCAGAGAGCATCTTTCTGTCCTGGTAAGTAAAACAGACAATTACAGACCAACACAACTTCAGATCAAGAGAAAGAAAGTAACCCTAACCCACTATTCTGCACAGAGAGAAATTCAAAATCAAAGGCATCTGGCAAAGCTCTTATTATTAAGCTCCTCTTAATAATATACTCAATTACTGTAAAAGTTTTATAGAACAGAAATTTACCACATGAGCCACTCAGAGAGTGTGTAAAGTGGGTTCTGTACTCGTGAGGCTTTGTGTGTTGTGTTATACCTTAAATGAGCCATTAGTGCAAGTCTGGATCATGTTCTCAGCACCCTGTTTGACCTTGGTCTCCATGGTAAGTTGTTTCTTCAGTGTTCTGACTCGACTGTCCAGTGGTGATGTGACCTCTTCCCACTCACATGTCTCTCCTGTCAGGTTTTCTTCTTCCTCTAAGTGACCTGGATGGGAAAAAAACAAAACACACAGGCTGTATAAAGGGTTAGGATCAAAATAAGATAAATATTAGATGGATACCAGCATGGTGGCCCTGGAAAAGGGGTGGTTAAGACAAATACAACATAAAACACAGCATCCCTGGTGCGTCCTGTCTGGGGGGCCTATATACACTGCTTAGGATTTTTCTGATTAAAGCATGTTGGGATTATGCTTTGGTTTTTTTTCTTTACATAATGTCATAAACTTTCTTCTTCCACAAAAAGATGGGTGATGAATCAAATTTTCAATCTGCAGTACCCATGGAGGCAGCCAGGGGCCGATGGAAAGGTTTCTAAACACTGATGCTCTGTGGGTAGCGGTGCAGCCCAGCTGACATCCACTCCACTGCAGTTTTTTGTAGTACAACAATTTTGACATAACAGCTTGTGTGCTGCAGCGTCCTTTACTGCCATCACTGATGCCTTTTTTGTTTTCTTTTTTTTTTTTTTACCCCAATTCAATTTTATTTATCTTGTGTCAAATCACATCAACAGCACTGCAGCACCATTTATTTTTACCCAGTACATTAAAGATTGCCCTAAACCTCCAGGTTCAGTGATTAAGGTTAGTCCTCTGAAGTGTATAAATACAAAATACAGTTTTCATATTATACCAACACAAGTCATTTACAGTGTGGTGGTTTTGAAAAGTTTTATATTAATCAATTTATATAGGAAAATGTTGGAGTGTGACTCAAGGATGACGGCAGCTTTTATACATTCAGCATTGTGGTCTTATAAAACCCCAAGGTTTTTATACTGGTTTCATTGGAAAACAGGATCCAGCTCTCCTAACCTCAACAGGAGTGAAAACTAACAGAAATGAGATACCGACAATGATAACAGTTTGACTCCCTCTCTGTTCTCTCTAGTTTACACCTGTGACACCAGTGAGCAACACTCAAACCTTGTTCAAGGCCCCTGTCATCGGTTTGTCAAATGCAACAGAACCTGAGAAACAAATGAACTTGTACTCTTACTGGTTTTCCTCCTTTCATGTGAAAAAGAAAAAGATTGTGTTACCTATGGCACCGTCTTTCTGTGTGGCCATAGACCTTGCGTTGAGTTCCTGCAGTTCCCAGTGCAGCTTCTCCAGCTTGCGGGTCGAGGCCTTAAGTTGGCCCTCCACATCAGCTGCACTCTTGCGGTTGGTGACTGCCCGCCGCAGCCTCTCGGCTGCCTCCTTTATCTTCAGCTCCAGCTGGATCTGCTGCCTGAGCGCTGATCGAGCAGCTTCCAAACGCTGCTGAAACTCGGGGTCTAGAATATCCCACTGATCAAGATTCCTCAGATTCCCATTCTGTAAGACAATACCACAGTTTCAGTCTCTTATTGGTGTGACTGTTAGTTAAGGATATTCAATCCTAAATCTATGATGTGAACATGCAAATGTCTCCTATTTTTCCCTTCTTAGGAATTGGTTGTTTTTCTTGATTACATCCTTTAAACACGAATGATGTGTACATAACAACTGATTTGGGGAAACAAATGTGACAGTAGGTATGAAGTGTTTGCATGTTCAGGTGCAACTCTTCAAACATAAGCTGGGCTGCCATGTTGGTTTTAGAGAGAGAAGACATTCTTCTTGCATTCTTGTTCAGATGTTTTCTAACGGTATTGGAAAGACTTAATCTCAAACATACAACTTGAGGCTTGTAGGGTTTTGTTTCAGTTTTGATGCAACACTTTTAAAAAAAATAAATACTACAATATTGTTACTGAGCTGATGCCTATTTAGTTTGTAGCAAGTTTTCAAGGAGGCCAATCATCATCGTCATAATTTATAAAACTTTTTCAATCTTTTGTTGCCACTGTCCTAACTTTCTTTCACACCTGTTGTTGGCAAAAATTATCCAATTCTGCTTATGATTTGACCATGTTCTACTTTTATTAAAATATAGAGATGACATTATTTGCAGGCTACTTCATTTCCATTTTATCTACCATGTAAACTTTGAGGATTGTGAATGTAGCTAATTCTAGCAGTAAAGAAAAGCACAGCGACGTGGGCCAATGCTACTTAGAAAAACTTGAAAAGAAACATCAACAGTACAAAGACGAACAATTAGAATATGCAATTACACCAAACTATATAATGTAATTTCCTCTGAATTCAAGAAATTAGTTTAAAATGCCCGTGTGTTTACTGGTTGGTGCAGCCAAAGTGAAATGAAAATCACCTGGCTGAATAGAAAAACTGATAAGGTTGTTAACCAAAAGCGTCGATCTGTACCAACACTGCATCAACAACAGCGAATGACACAATGGCGCCCTCTTATGGGCAAAAACTAGTAAGCCTTACTAAAGACAAATCTTTTCATTCCAGTCCCCCATATCAGTTTCAGGATACGTTTATACCTCTATAAAAACATGAAATCCTTTCTATTGCTTTGTTCAAACAATGGCAAAACATATGATCTAAAATAAGTGCCAGAAGTTCCTTAAAACCTCCTACTCGACAGTCCAGTGTCCAAGTTGGTGAAATAACCGTTTCAGTCAGCCAAACTAATGCATAAACATCTGTACAGGACACTAGACCAATATTATTTGCAAAATACTATAAATGGTTCATGGGGCACCAACTGCACATAATCTGCCCAACGTCAAGTTCAGTGATCAATTAGCAGAGATGAAATCTAGCAAAGTAAATGCTATCAGCCAAAACTGACTGTATCAGCACACCTGCTAATGAGTGAGGGCACACACCAAACTTTAAGCCTCAACAGTATCCAGGTGGATGAGAGCTACTTCCTTATTCACCAGGGGTCACCACAATGGGAATCAGAATCAAATGTCCAATGTCATTCCTGATGAGAGGAATTTGTGTCAACTGTACAAGGGAATTTTCTTAAACCATCTTCCTCACATATAAAAACAGGAGTTAAAAATATACAAATAAATAATACATTTTTTTTTTTAAATTACCCTCGTACTAAGGGGGAAAATACCCAGAGGTCAACATTGTTTGCCCTAAACTATTAACATGCTTTTTTAATGTTGTTAACAAGGAGTTTACAGGAATCTGCTGCCTTTTGGACTCAGTCTTAATTCATCACTAGAGAACTTGCAGTTTTTGACACCAAGCACATGATGTCCTAAAAGGCCAAACAACACTCCTGGTAAACCAATGAAAGACTGTATGTATTCCGTCCAGATTATATGAAATAATCTGGACGGAATGAGCTACCATTAATCTGTACTGCTATTTAACTTATTATTCAACATGTGTGTGCCGAAGAAACAATCAATCAAAAAAATAATTTCTATTATAAACTACCTTACAGCTCCTGTCTGACACCTGTCCACTATGCTGTTTTACTCATTACTCCGGTATGAATATTCTGGCTGGCTCTCCTGATCCTATAGACGGTCTCAAATTTTCTCTTCTAAAGTTATCCATGTATACAACAATGTGTTTGCTCATAATTAGTACACACTACCCCAATAATATCTGTATGCAGTGATTTTTAAAATCATGGACTTAAGTCTTCTATGCTGCCAAATAGCCTATGGGTACCATGTTTCAGTCCCAGGGTCCAGTGAATGGGCCTCTAAGTCGCTATGGCCTTCTGAAAAGATATTCTGGACACTTTTTTAAAAATAGATTTAATTAAAATGATCAGAATTACATAAAAAGCTTCTGTTTTTCCAGACAGTTCTATTTCTTTTTGTTGGATACTTTCAGTATCTCTGACTATATCGTAGCCAGTGATAAGAAAGCCGAGAAAAGTTAACATATGAAACCAATTCTGAAACAACACCCAGCGTAAATAATATCCGACCATAACTACTTGATCATTACCCATTCTTCCAGCTGTAGCAAGTCACAATAAAAGCTGCGTATGGCTGTCCTTTGTGTTAGGCATTACCAGTGTGTGTTCAGCTCTATGGCTTTTTGCTCATGAACAGACACACCTTCTGTCAATCAAAACAAAAAGAGCTTTTCAGTGTCCTAGGCAATGGTGTGGGGCTTTAAAGATGAAGTAACACACAATAAAGGATTTTATATTAACTAGTCTAACGAATGGCTAAATCGTTTAATGCTGTTAATGAAAGAAGTGTCAATGGACGCAATAATAAAAAAAAAAAAAATCCAAGCTGAAGCTGAAACTACGCCTTTAGCCAAAACAACAAGCTCGTTGAAGTTCAGACAGCTCTGGTGTTGTGGTCTTTTTTCTGTGAAACTGCCTCGTTTTTTGCCGATTATTTTGAAGCATTCGTGTGATAACTACCCAGCCTGAGGTATTAGCTAACTTATTGAGGAGAAGCAAACAAGACAAACAGGAAAATCCAGTGAACCTGTTAAGCGCTGAAGCAATTACCGTCGCATTTAACTAACCTCAGCTACAGGTAGTATTAACTAGCTTAAACCCTGACACTCTAACTTACTTCCGCGATCATTTAATTATGTGTGAAGAATGAAAAAAAAGCGGTGGTCTCAGCGTTACCTTTGGCGGTAAACCTGACATGGTGACTGTCAGGTCTGTCGTGGACACAGTTTGTCCGTTTCTGGTCGCCAACGCTCTTCTTCGGGTCAGAAAGAAGATGAAATGGCTCGGGCGGGACTGACACGACTAGTCTAAGTAACTTCACATCGGCATGTGAAATTCAGCGTCTGCTGAATCTGCTCACAGACTGCCCAGCCACTTCTCCGCGCCGCTCATCACAGAAACAAATCTGAGTAGAAGTTTGAATCGAGTTAAGCGGAGACGCCTGAAGAACCTGACGTCACGGGACGGCGGCTGGATTGGTTTCGGTCACTAATGACAGCGACACTGGAAGAACCAATCATATTTAATTATTCTGTCGGCCTGCTGAGGTAGGCTTAGGACGCGTTCACGTTGCCACCTTGTGAAATCTCTTGCAAAACCCAATTTACAGGTAGGTACGTATACAGGTGTAATGGATTTTTTAAAAACTTTTTTACACCATGTAACAAACTGGCAACCTGTCCAAGGTCATCCTGTGACAGCTGGGATTGACTCTTGTTCCCTGCGCTATTCTTCCCAGGAAAAAAGCAAAAGGATACAGTTATTTACCAGTGCCAACACTAAGAGTGAGCCATTATTTATTTTAGCTGGCTTGTAGTTCTGGGGTGGCCATCACTGCTTATTCCCCTTGCCACCTTTTACATCTTTTATTTTTATTTTACATCTTTTCCCTTCTATTTCTGCACTCAGCATTGTGTATGCTCTGCAATTTACCACATAAACATAGAGAATAATCAAATATACCGCCATACCAAACACACAGCAATACACAACACAGACAAATACACAGCCATACAAACACCAATATACAGCACAGACACATATACAACCATACAAGATAGAGAGGCTGACAAACACACACACCTGTAATGAACATTTAACATGCCACCAGTTAGTTTAAACATGACCACACTGAGGTTTGTCGCATGGGATGTACGTGGAGTTAGTTTTAAGGAAAAGTAGTTTAACATTACTAAATGGTTAAATGACTTGCAGGCAGACATTGTCTTTCTACAGGAGATTCATACTCTATGTCCAAAACATCTGTAAGCACACTGTCAGGGATCGCTGTGTGGCAAGCAAGGGTGGGGCCCAAAAGCAGGACTTGCAGACCAAGATAAACTTAAATGTCAGAGATTAATCCTATCATTATCAATGATCATGCACCAGTGTCTATTTCTCACACAGGAAAGAGTCATACCACCAATCAGAAGCTGGAGATTTAATATATCATTATGTAAAGAACAATACTTAATTATTTCAAAAAGAAGTGGGCAATGTATTTCAATAATAATGACCTGCCAGGAATATCTCAATGTGTTCTATGGAAAGCAGAAAAGCTGGTAAGGCAGGGCAAAATAATATCTTACAGTTCACATAAGAAAAAGAAGGGGGAAAAAATGCTTGTATTAAAATTAGAACTGAAAATTGATGTATATAAGATCAATTATTGTTCAATCAATTCTTTAGATGAAGAGAAAGCATTTGACCAAGTAAAGCTGAAAATACAGACCATAAGATAAGCCTATATGCTGATGATGTATTACTTTTCCTTAGGAACTCACAAACTTTGCTTACAAACTCGATTTACTTATAAATAAGGTCTGATCCATGTCAGATTATTCCATTAGCTGAGTAAATAAACATTTTTGTCACTGAATTGTAATTTTCAAAACACAACCACCACTCCACTACAGACAGGTAAAATTTGATATTGAGGTATCAGTTTTTCCGTCAGGCTCTCAGACCTTTGGTTAAATCATATTCCTTTACTATAAGCAGGAGATGATGATCTGACATGTTGGAGAACGTTACCTGTATCACTCTTGGGAAGAGTTGCCGCCATTAAAATGATGATACTGGCTAAAATAAACTATTTGTTTTCACTGATCTCTAATAGACCCTCACTTTCCTTTTTTTGTTCCTGTCTGTCAACTTAGGCATTGTCATACTATAGTACATATAATGTAACAACAAAAACATAAATGAATAAATAAACAGATAAAAGAAACACATGAACAAAAGGAGCCTAGAGAGAATTTGTAGAAGACATCCATCCATCCATCCATCCATCCATCCATCCATTCATTCGCAGCCGCTTATCCTTTTCAGGGTCGCAGGGGGCGCTGGGGCCTATCCCAGCTGTCTTGGGGCGAGAGGCCTTGTAGAAGTGATCTTGGAAAAACAGAATGTGTTTGGCACAATAGTGTATTCAGATCATAATTGTGATATTGTGATTGCAAAAACCACCAGACAGGACAGGATTTAGATTAGGGGTGCTTCCCCATAAATTCTGTCTTTATTTGTTGAAATTTGTGACATTTTCTTCATCTAATTACAATGGAAATGTCTTAATGTATGGAAAGAGAAACAGAAAAATCAATCAGGGATAAGGTGACAGTAGATCACATTTACAAATATATAGCAAGTATTCTGTACTGATATTGTAAAAATAATGATTCTTTCCCTCATTATAATGCCTGCTGAGCCAACATGCGTACATACAGACATGAATTACTCTTCTGCTTTTTATGTCTGTTTTCATGGACAGAAGTGAGAATCAGAGTGTAATGTGCTGACAGTCTGTCTGATATCAGGCTGCTTTTGTATCTTTTATTTGGGGACGTTAATTGTTTATAATGATCATGCACCTATTTAAAAATGAATTAATCAGCCTCTATATGTAAACAACTTGGATGTGTTTAATACGACTTGTGCATTTGTCCAAAACTTCCTGCACATTCACAAATATCCCAAGTATCTGGAATTGTGGACATGTGAGAGAGAGAGAGAAAGAAGTAAGTTTTCCAGAAAAAACAGATGTTTGATTTATTATTTATTGTTGTTGTTGTTGTTGTTTATTTTTTGTAAAAATTATATTATGAAGTAGCCGTAAAAATTCGTATTAATAGAAAAGGTGCTTTACTGAGTAGTGCTTTACTTAGAGGCTTGATTTCTTTGTACAAGCTGCCGCTTTAATTTGTCGGACTCCAACCAGTCGGAGGCAGTAGAAGCGCCACAGATATGTTTAGGGACCGCGAGCCGCCGAGAGAAACGAGCGTGCAAAGCTGCGCTCAGTCCTCCTCCTTATCGTGTGCTGTGAGACACGCACTCTGTCCAAGGTGGAAGTAACTTTTGTCCTGTAGAGAAGAGTTTTGAACCGCCTTGGATATACACCTGGTTGAAAGAGTCACGACAAACGATAACCATGTCGGCCTCATCGGCAAAAGTCAGTAGGAAGGAGAATTCAAATCACGACGGAGCGGACGAGACCTCTGGTAACGTTAAGGAATGGCGCTTATCCTGTACAACGCCATTTTCATTTGTTTATCGTGATTTTGTTATTCTCGGCTCAGTGTGATGTGTGGTTTGGTCCGCGTGATTGCGGATGAAAAGCTAAATTAACATTTTCCTGCGGATACACGTCAGGATAGAATGTTGCTGTGGAACGCTTTTCAGTAACGTAGCATGCTAGGCAGCGTGAGCGGGTGCTAGCTGTTAGCTTAAATTAGCTGCCAGCGTTAGTTGATGAGCGTGTGGGAGGCCAGTGTCTACTTCACGTTTAGCGGGATGTGCGGTTATTGTTCTCGGTTTGAGAAGTTTGCCCGTGGAGAAGTAGTGATGGAACTGCACGCATCCGTACACGCGTTCGTTGCTGGAGCTTCTTAAACGGCCTCATTGTTAGCAAGTGCCGAAGTCTTTCCCAGAGAGGCCGAGCAGCGATAACGAAAAGGTTAGCTGCTGCGGCGTAACGTTCACGGGAGCCCGTCTTTTGAGATTGTGTCTGTGTACATGGTAATCTGGCGCTTCTGTACTTGGTCATTTAAACAGTAAGTTAGGTATTTATGCATTAATGTGTGGGGAGCACGCGGAGGGATGCTTGGTGGGCCGGGTGGTGTGTTGTTATCAGAGGGGAGCAGACAGCGGAGACGTCGCTAAGCCTCGCATTCAAACCAGGCCGCCTTTAGCAGTAACAGGAAGCTCTTGAACTGCAGGAGGCACAGGGTCCATCTGCCATGGGACCATCATCAGCCTGTTCAACATGGAGTCAACGTAGCACTTTTAAAATGTCTAAGTAAACTGATCATGTTCAAGCTTATAGTCGGATGTGTAAAGCCTGGTTTCTTGAAAGCTTTTCACTTTTTCGAAATTTTATACAATGCGTTTTATTTATATAATGATGTGAAGCGCTAAGCTGTTTCTTGTCTCTATGAATTGAAGGTCTCTTTGCTTCTAAGAGAATGTGTGGTTGTCAGCCAAGTTGTTGTTGTTATTATTATTATTATTATTATTATTATTATTATTATTGAAAAAGAAAAAAGTTCAGTATTAAGAACATTACGAATCTTCAGTAAATTTGGTTTTAGTTGCCACTGGTAGCCATTTTCATGCCATATATTGAGATATTCTTATTTGTTTCATGGCTTATACAACTTTTTCCTGAATATTACCTAAATTAGTTCCTTCCTTATGCCAAAAGGATTAGAGGCTGACCTTGTACATTTTTGCTATTTCTAAGTCTATGAAACCAAATGTGCACCGTGCAGTGAAAATATTACTATATAATTCACATTTATGGTGAAACATTTCTATTGTGTGCATTGTTATTTTTGTCTGCATGTCATGTTTCTTTCACAAATACTCTTTAACAAATGGGCTGCAGCTTTTTCGTGTTGTTGTGTGAACCTTTTTAAACTCAAATCGTTCATTAAAAACCATTTCTTTGTTCTTTCAGAAAAAGAGCAGCAGGAAGCTATTGAGCACATTGATGAAGTACAAAATGAAATTGACAGGTGAGTTTGAATCTTCTGTATCGGTACTGGAGGGGAAAAATTACATGCAGAAAACTGTTTTATTGATCACATTTTTGTCTTTCTCTCTCCATCAGACTGAACGAACAGGCTAGTGAAGAAATTTTAAAAGTAGAGCAGAAGTACAATAAATTACGCCAGCCATTCTTTCAGAAGCGATCAGAAATCATAGCCAAAATCCCCAACTTCTGGGTCACAACGTTCGTCAACCATCCACAAGGTAATTTAATGAAATGATCTGATTAGTGCTGCTGTCTTTATGGTGACTCTTGACTATCAAGAGTGACTCTTAGTTGTAAGAGAAACCACCATCGGGGACTAAAAGTTATTAGTATTATTATTTAGCATTTTTAAACATTTGCATAAAGAGATGGGATCTAACGGCGTAACCTGATCTGTAGTTTCAGCTCTTCTGGGAGAGGAGGACGAGGAAGCACTTCATTACTTGTCAAGGGTGGAGGTCACGGAGTTTGAGGACATAAAGTCTGGATATAGAATAGATTTTGTGAGTTGTCAGGTTCACGTAATATTCATAGATTGTAACTGGCATGCCATATTCTGATCTGAATGTTTTCTTCCCTGAAGTATTTTGATGAGAATCCGTACTTCGAGAACAAAGCCCTCTCCAAAGAGTTTAATGTAAACGAGAGCGGCGACCCGGTTTCCAAATCATCTGAAATCAAATGGAAAACTGGAAAGGTCGGTTTGCTTTTCTTTTTCTTTTTTTTTAAATTTCTTCTTCTTTCTTTTTTTTGTGTTAGGCTTCTATGTGTTTTGTTTTTTTTATGTAAATTCAGCGCTGTTTATATGTACTACTGTACAATATGGTCACAATGATTTTCCCAAAGTTGCCCTTTCTTTTTGGAATAGCTTTGATTATGTTCATCAAAAAGACGTTGTCCTCTTTTGGCTCATCAGGACCTGACAAAACGTACGGGTCAGACGCCAAACAAAGCTGGGAAGAAAAGGCAGCATGAGGAGCCAGAGAGTTTCTTCACCTGGTTTACTGATCACTCAGATGCAGGGGCTGATGAGCTGGGAGAAGTGATCAAGGATGACATTTGGCCAAACCCACTGCAGTACTACTTGGTAAGATTATCGCTCTTCACTTGGTTTCTTCTACACAGGCTGCTTTTATGCTTGCCGTGTCCCTTGTGTCACAGGCGCCTGGTGACGATTTTCACATCGCATCCTGCGTCGGCTGGTTGCATACCTCTTGAGTTTTGTAACTTGGCGCATTGCACTACAGCCGCCACAAGTCTATAATAACACAATTTTAATGAGAATCCTGCACAGAAGTTCAGACATACAGACACCAGAGGGAGATGTTAGAACAGTTTGAAAACTTCACTTTGTGGAAAAAACTTAACACTCGACAAAGTCTGAGTGGTATTGTTTCCTTTTGATTGGCCTGAAAGACCTATTGGCATGGATGCAGTAGGACAGTTTTTGGGTTTTGGACCATCAATGAACAGCCTCCACTCTTCTGCATCATACCTGTAATTTCACCTTCAGCATCAACACAATGAACAAAGTCATTATCCATTTCAAAGGGTGGAATAAGCTCCTTTTCACAACACCTATGAGATTCAAATTTAGATCCAGGAGCCTGGAGGTATTTTTTTTGTTTGTTTTCCACTGAGCCTATATGCACAAATTAGTTTCTAGAAGTTGGAGCTTTAAAGTCCTCATGACTACAATATTGTTCAACTGGAGACAAATGTTTGCCAAATTCTTCTTTCATCAAGTGAGCCAGTAAAAACAGGTGGTGTTGTGTCGTCTGAATGTGGTACGTTGTTGGTGGCGAGTTACGGTAACTGATAGACGGGTTAGTTTTGAAACTGTATCCAGAAATATTTAGTAAACGGAAGTAGCAGGCTAAATCCGACGTAACAATGTGTTCAACCTTTCTCTTATGTTTCCAAGGTCCCAGACATGGAGGATGAGGAAGGTGATGGTGATGACGATGATGAAGAAGAAGAGGGACTGGAAGATATTGATGAAGGGGAGGAGGAGGAGGGTGAAGATGAAGATGAGGACGGTGATGGGGAAGATGGAGAGGTGAGGAAGTGATGGTAGTTTTAGGTCTTAAAGAAGACCCTTTTATGAAGTCACTGTTATATGGCTTCATTAACTCCAGTCTGGATATTGAATATGTTTTTGAAAACTATTATTATTATTTAATTTTTTTTTTTGTGCTTTAACAAACTACAAAACACAATCCTCATGAAACCAGCAACACTGTGTAGGCCAGTTCAGAGCACATATTGTTTCTAAACATTTTAATGATTTCATCTCATCGCTTAATTTTATTGGTTATCCAAAAACATTACTGTAAAGAAGCCTGTTACAAAAGTGAACCCAAACCGCCTAAAATCGGGCTGTAATGTGGTGCATTAGTTGGCTGTGCTGAGAAAGATGGAGTTGGAACCACACAGATCCAAATCAGGAAAACTTGCTTCCTTTAAATAAATATACAAACAAACCCCAATCTGATGACACACTGATTCTCATTGGTCACTTAAAACTGATAAAAGCGAGCGTGGAGTTAGTAGTATTTATTATTTTTTTTGTCATTTTAGCCTGACTGTTTGGAACAACTCTGCTCAGTAAATTGTGTTAGCATGTTAGTAATTACTACATTGGTGGAAATGTAGTATTACAGTGATAATTTTCTGTTATGGTGGTATTATTGCAGTATTATCATGGTCGCAATTGACACATGTTATTGTAGTATAACAGGAGTAGTAACATGGTGGTGTAGTGTTGTAGCTCAGTAAGTCTTATGATATAAACAGTGAAGTGTAATTGGATGTTGGCAGAGACCTTGTATATTTCAATGTATTTTAAACTAGTAATTATTGTGGGACTATTATAGTGGTCTTATTTGTAGTATTGCTGCAGAACTATGATATTGTGGCTTTGCATGGTATTGTTATAGTCTTGCTACAATATTATTGTATTGTTGTGATTGTATGATTCCAGTATTCTGGTGGCTTTACTGTAGTATTGTATTCGTTATCGTAGGATAGGATTGGGTGGTTTGTGTGACATTCCAGGTGTACTGTTGCCTCTGATAATCCAATTGCACATGTCTGATTAGTTTTTAAATTAATGTGGCTGATATTTCTTTGTTTTAGTCTAGCATTGAAAACGTTCCCATTTACAGAATATTTGTTATGGTCTGAACAGTCTTCTTCAAGAAATGTGTGGGTTTTTTGTAGTTTCCTTGTCCTTTCAAAAGAGGTTTTTGTGGAGTTTAATTAAACTATCAGACCTGTAGCAAGTGATGTAAGAGCTGCTGCTGTAGTTGGAAGCTGCTTGTAATTAGCACATGTCAGTGCTAATAAAACTGCTATGGCGAAGTCTTTGAAAAACGGTTGTAATATTTTTGTTGTTCTTCTTCCAGGATGATGGCGAAGATGATTAAAGGTTTTGGTCAACACCTTTTCTCCATCCTCGCTCCGTGATCTTTCTTCAATTCATGGGAGCAAATGTCTTTTTGTTTTGTTTTTTTGTTTTTGTTTTGTTTTGTTTTTTTTGGAGGGGTGGGGGGGTTCTGTGTGTTGTCACCCTGTCCATCCTCTTCCTCTGCAGCCACAGCCTGTAGATAAGGTCTGAGGACCAGCTCCATATACAGCGAGTCTGCAGAGGGGTGGAGGTGCAGGTGTCAGTGACTCTGGATTTTTCACCTGTCATTATTTCTCTGCATCTCCCAAAGACATGCAAAAGAATAAAAAAAAATTTGTAGCATTCTGCACGTCATCCTATGTAGATTTAAACTCCATACAATAACAATTTGTATGTACAATAAAATGACAGTTTCTGTTGAAGTTGTGAGTTCAATAAAAATAAGCCATGGTGCAGTGATAACTTAATCATAGCATCCTTAGCCTATATATATATATATATATACATATACACACACACACACCAACACACACACACAAATTAATGTATATATATCACACATACACGTACGTGTGTGTGTATATGTATATACGTGTGTGTGTGAATACATATGTGTATGTGTTTATCATTATATATTCAGTGGTGGGGGTACTGAGGCTTATTAGAAGCATTTTCCTTTGTGACTTATTGTATTAATGAACTGATTAAAAGCACCAGCTTGTTCCTTTGAACTGTTGTAAATGTTTTGGGATATCCATGTATCTTGATAGGCCAGTTAATTGTACACAGTTTAATGGGGGAGGGTGTGGTTGGGGAGGGGGGGCTGTGACACCAACTCTGGACTTCTGTTAAATAAATTTTCATTGTCTTGTTTTTCAGGCATCCAAAACAAACTTGTAATGTACATTTTTGTCATTCATATATATATATATATATATGTATATATATATTACCGTATATCTGCTAGTAGTGGCCTGTCTCTTATTGACGCCCGTTTCTAATAAATGCCGGGTTTGAGAACATGTCATGAGAAATAGACGGCGGTCTCCTTTAAGCGCTGATCATTTTGCCCTTTCGTCACCACTGATATTTTGTTAAATCCGGACATTTCCATCCGCTGTTGTTGCCTACATTTTGTGGCTGTAAGTACGATACCATACTGTATTTTACTGCCAAATGAACTCCGTTTACCCATCACCATTCCATCTGAGAAGGGAATAAGAGCTGGTCTCCAACAACCGCCAGTCTCTTAAACGCCGGGCCGTCCGACTAATTGTTTGAATAAACGCCGGGGCTACTATTGGAAGATATACTATATATATATATATATATATATATATATATATATATATATATATATATATATGAAAACAAACAAAAACATGGAATTTCTAGGTTAGTGTAACACACTGAAATGAGAGAGAAAAGGCTGATCTGTGGAGTCCTCTGGAGTCCGCAGCTTTTCTCCTGTACTGCTGGAAACCTGTTCCCATTAAATTAAGTGTACTAGTTACTTTGTTACAATAAATAAATGTATACATGATGTTTGGAGTAGTTTGATCACATTTGGCCAGTTCAGCTAACATAAATCTCGCAACATCCTCATGTGCTCAAGGATTAGTGCTATCAGGTCTGTCCAAAGGCTTCACACCCTACCACTGTCTGAGGGATCTTCTGGTAATGCTACAGTTGATTGATTTCATGTTCATCTGGAACATCTGTAGCAGGTTAGATCTACAACATATGTTACTATGGTGGTGTACCCCTGTAAAAGTGAACTGCCTTTGACTTGATTATCTTGCTACATTTCACAGGCCTCTGGTCAAACATCTGACCCATCAAAATGAAAGCTAAATCTGTTTTTTGCGTAATTCTTTAATGGTGTAAATACTGTTAAGGAGAAATCATACTGGGAAAAAAATGTCTGTATTGGGTAAAAGTGAATGGATTTAGAATGTCACTTTTATAATTACAACTGGGAGCTGCTTCAGTTCAGGTTCTGGCTGTGCTGACTCCAGTGACTCCTAGCCACTTTAAGCCTCTTGCAATTTTTTACATGAGAATTATTGAAAGCTACTAACTCTTCAGCATGACCTTTACCCTCACGGTTTATGACTTTGCTGCTAGTGGATGTTAAAAGAAATTATTTGGGCTGCCTCAGGTTTGAAAACAGTTTTGCACATGTTCATTTAAAATACAGTTCGGTCACTTTAGGTCAGTTTTTAACAAACTACCATTTGTCTGCAATCACAGAAGAGTATTTAGTGAACCCAGCAGAGCCGTAGCATGGTAAAGTCAGGTTTACTTCTTAGTTGATCACTAATAGTGGGTGGCAGTAAGCATAATCACCTAAGCAGAAGGTTCAAACCCCAGCTGGGGAATTTCAAAACCGGAGTTTGGATTCCCTCCCTGTTCGAGTGTGTTTTCTCTGGGTACTCTATCTCCTCCCACAGTCCAAAGACGTGTTAAGTTTATCTAGGATTTCTTACTTGTCTATAGATATGAAGTAGATTCAAGTGCTGTAAGAGTGTTAGGCCTAAAGGAACATGAATGGTCAGTAAGATTAGAAAAGTGATTTTTAAATGCAAGTACATAGTGTTGCTATTTATTCAAAGGCGTGACAAAGGATCAGTACACGTGGACCTGTTGTGCTCATTCCCAACTCTGTGGATTTATTCCTAGACTACTCTTGGAAGCTATTAAATAGGTTTGCATGTTTCACAGTTCAGAATAATCCACATTTACTATTTTATGCTGTGCACTCCTTCAGTTCATCCTCTGTCTTAGCTTTTCTTCCTTTAAGTGGGCCGCTTGTCTCTTTAAAGGAAGCATCATTATGAATGAATAAATAATTTTATTCTGACGGGAGTGATCTCTTCCAGAATGATAAAACCTCTCAGCCACAGGACAACAGAGATTACTTTATGGTTTTTCTAATGGAAATTATGTCAATCATAAGTTATGATTCTATCTTGTCATCTTTCAGTCTGTTTTAATAAATACATAAATTTATGAATTTTTGCATAGAGGTGGACTTTTGCACAGTACTGTACAATTAAAATATATCTGCACAATTCTGCATGTAGAGATTTTGTGGAGTGTTTATTATAATGGATACAGCTCTGATCAATGTGGACCCGTACATTACAGTATAATGGGCAGGATCAAATATGTTATGCAAGATTTTAATATGAAAAATATTCTCCTAACATATATATACATATGTGTATATATAACATAAATGAACTGTGGCGTATCCCATCCCAAAATACTGCAAAAGGACTGCAATCATAGAAATACAATCTTCACTCACCACTGGCTATATTTGCATCAAGAGATACGACTACAGATGATCGCTTAATAGCAACTGCTGTGAAAACGGTTCAAGCGCATACAAGGAGATCATCTTTAAAAGAATGGTTGGCCAAATTCATACCTGGAAAAGTTTTTGACTTGCATACACCCAGAAGTTTGGAAATCATGAAACACAAGGCATAGCTTTGATTACAGCATCCTCAAACGTCTTGATGAGTGGCAACAACCACAGCAACAAGGTTATTTTAATATGTATTAACCAGCTAGTTTAATAAAAAGAAAAGTATTCATAACTTGTTCTCCAGTGAGCACCCAGTAGGTTGTTCACTGTTCCTTTCTGCGCTTTCTGCACCCTGGTGCTTGGATCCTTCTAGAATCAGGTTTTTTATTTTTTAGAAAACTACTTGCATGGACACCTCTACCAAGTATTCTGTTTCCTTTGTGTGTCCCATTACATCTGGAGTAAAAGTAACACAGCATTTGAGAAAAGGAACATCATACCAACAGTAAAATTTGGTGGTGGTAGTGTGACGGTCCGGGACTGTTTTGCTGCCTCAGGAACTGGAAGACTTGCTGTAGTAAATGGAACCATAAATTCTACTGTCTACCAAAACATTCTGAAGGAGAATATCCAGCCATTTATTTGCGACCTCAAGCTGAAGTGTACTTGGGTTGTGCAGCAGGAGAATGATCCAAAACACACCAACAAATCTATTTTGTTTAAGAAAAACAAAATGAAGACTTTGGAGTGTCTCAGTCAAAGTCCTGACCTGAATCCGATTAGGATGCTGTGGCATGACCTTAAAAAGCAGTTCGTGCTTGAAAACTCTCCAATATGGCTGAATTACAATTCTGCAGAGATGAGTTGGACAATTATCGCAAATGCTTGATTGCAGTTTTTGCTGCTAAGGGAGGCCCAACCAGTTACTAGGTTTAGGGGCATGGGCGTTTTTACATGTTTTTCCCTTCTTAATAATAAACACCTTCATTTAGAAACTGCATTTGGTATTTACTTGTGTTATCTTTGTCTTATATTTAAAATTGTTTAATTTGAAACATTTAAGTGTGGCAAACACAGAAAAAGGAAATCAGGGCAACCACTTTTTCACACCACTGTGTCTGTGTGTATGAAATTTCACCCAGTAGTTTGGTAAACTTGCTGACAGCCAGCTAGGCAGCACTGAACGATAGGCCTTCTTAATAAAAAGTACTGCTTTGTGTTTGATGATACAAAGTTGGAGTCTGGTTAAATCCCATTTAGTGTAGTTTGGTGTGGAAGAGCCCGTTTGGTGAAAAGGTATTAATGATGATGAATGCTCAGGTGTGACCTCATTTTTTCACAGAACCTCGGCTTTTGTTAAAAAATATAATATAGTGGATGAACACAATAAAACAAAAAGCTGTCCCCTTCTGGGCAAAACCATCATTCCGAGTTGTCTTGATGCATGCTCAATCATCCAGATAAGTAAATCCCAAAAGGTTGATTCTGTTCATCTGGACGTAGCGTTTTCAATGAGAGAAACGCTTCGTCACTCATCCAACACGCTGGGCCACGGATCGGGTCCCCCGACACAAACAGAGTAATGTAGTATGTCCAGATGAACAGACTCGACCCTTTGGGATCATTCCGAGTTCGGTGACAGGCTGATAAACTCCTAGTTTTTATTAAAGGGCTGTGTCCCATTCTCTTAACAACATACAGACGGGTAATCCTTTACACTATACATCATTGTTTGTATGTATTTTTTTTTTTTTTTTTTTTTTTTTTCTGAAGATTTTTTTTTTT
>VURO01048128.1:57854-119311 GCA_015108175.1 Pelvicachromis taeniatus
CTTTTGTATTTTATTTTTCTTTTTTTTTTTTTTTATCTCTGAAGATGTCTGCTAGCTCACAACAAACGCGGAAGTGAATGTGGGATTTATTTCTTGCCTCGCGTCATAATCTCAGTAACCAAGGTAACGTAAAATGGCTCCAAAGGCGTGAAACGGCCTTCGGAGTGCTTAGCGTTTAACTGATCAATGTTAAAATATTTGACAATGCCTTTCTATTAGCATGTTCGCAGACGAAGCCCTGGACAGCGTGAGTGTCCAGTCGCTGTGGAGGAAGTCTCACGAGGCGGCGCAGGAGTCGGTAAGTTTGGGCAGCACCGAGTATTCAGAGGAGAATGCGCTGCAAGATGACGTCATGAAACAGGCAGCATCAAGCAAACAGGGACATTTCAAGTTTGAGATGCAGACTGCACCAACTTAACGTATATAGAAAACACTTCTCCTTGTTCTCGTAACTGCCATAAATAATGTTGCATTATCTATGGCAGGTTACACGTATTAAACATGATCACGTATAGACGCAGTGAGACAGACTGCGTTTGCTGTCTGTATATCAGTGGTAGCAGATATCACTGCTTCAGTCAGACCAGGCACACAGCTGTGGCCTTGAGTAATAAAGCGCCACTACCTGCCGTTCAGACCTTATTCAGACAATAAGGATTATGTTGAACTGTGACTCACTCAAGGCATCTCAAGTGGAGTCCAAGAATAAAACGATGGAGCTGAAATAAAGCAGAATAGGTTCACTGTAACAAGCCTCCCTAACAGTGAACGTTTCTTGCTTCCTTAGTAAAAAGACCATTGTTTTTGCTGGGGTTTCAGAGAGGATGTCAGACTTTGATGCTCCACAGTGCTGAGTCAGAGGTCCAGGTCATTTCCACTACCGTCAGCTCTACTCAGACAGAGCGACAGGAGCAGGCCACAGAGCAGCTCTTCCAGCAAAACCAAGATGAACGAGAGCCGCCTGGCCTGAAGGACTTCCTACAGCAGGTTGAAGACATGGTCATCAGAGAGTTAGTGAAAAATGTCAGGAGCCATGCCTTTGACGGGTTTCAAGCAAGCTGGGAAGACCACAGTCAGCGGGTAAGCAGAACACGTTTGTATGTCAGAGAGGGTTTGTCATCTGCTGCAGAAGGAATCCAGGATGATCATATTTCTATATTTCAGTGGTCTTTATCATGAAGCACAAGTGAAACATTGCACTAGAAAGTTACTCTCAGCTGTTCCATTTTTCACAAAGCGTCAGCACAGCGGATAGCTGTTTTGATTTGCCTGTTCACATCTCTGTATGATAATGTTCTATTTTTTCAGGTCTCACTCGTCCATTCCCTTCAACATCCCAACGCTAAAGAGAAAGGCCTGCATGTCACCAGTATATCCTGGAGTTGTACAGGTTCAGTCATTGCCTGTGCCTATGGTCGGTATGTGTCTCTGATGGTAATGTATGCGATATTAACGGTACACTTAAGATTTCCTGATGTTTTTTTTTTTTCACGTCATAAAAAGTGTAAACAGCTGGAAAAGCACTGCTGTTATCAGCGTGGTTCAGATTTGTGTTTATGGTGGACAGGATTGACAATGGAGACTGGAGTACTGAGAGGTCATGTGTTTGCACCTGGAACCTGGACCGTCGAGGCCTGCATCCCAATCATGCGGACCTGGTCATAGATGTTCCTACTGCGGTCACAGCTTTGTGCTGTCATCCCAACCAGCCTTCGCTCATCGCAGGTACAATGATGCCACCTTCACACTTCACTATTATAGTAGTGGTTTGGTAAAACTACTACTATTATCAAAAGTAATTTCCCAAGTGTTTCTTTACCACTGCCTTTGAAATTAAGTAAGGGTTTTCATATCTATCTACCTTTCCATTGGCTGTAAAAATAGATATGATTCAAACCACTGCAGCCCAGCGCCTTTAATAACTACACTGTAATAAAATATTATGGTCAACAGTATCAAATGCTGCATTGAGGTCTTGTAGGACAAGCACAGAGGCCATAAGAAGATCTTTGTCTTATACCAGGATCTGCTCTATAGGCCGAAAAGAAATCTAGCTGTTTTAAATGATTCAGAGTTAATAAATCTATCATAAAGCCTCATCCCCATCTTGGACTGTGTGACCATCTTCATTAGCGGCTACCTGCCTCCTGACTGTTGCTCCTAAACGGGCTGAGAAATCACTGACAGCATGATCAGTGCTGCCTTTCTCAGACTTCACAAAGCTTCTTTCAAGTATCCGTGTTTGATGACTTTAACACTGACTTATTTATTTGTGTGTAATGCTGTGGCTGCAGGGGGTCTGTACAGTGGAGAAGTGGTGATTTGGGACACCAGTCGGACTCAAGACTCTGTGGTGGCTCAAACTGGGTTGTTTGCAAACAGCCACAGAGACCCTGTTTACCAGGTAAGACGAACGGTGCTTTTGGTGTTTCTGCTAAACTGTCTTAATCCTGCTGCATGTTGCTTGATCTTACACAATGAAGAACTTGATCAGGATAACCTGAAATAGCATTATTCCAGAGTAAAGTAAATAATAAAAGGACAGGCAGTCTCCCATCAAAATATTAACCAGGCATGACCCAGCTTGGTGGTCTTTGCTAGAGTGTGATGGGAGGCTTTGTGTGTGCAGGTTTCCTGGGTGCCTCTGCAGAAGAAAGGAGAGTTCGGGGTGCTCAGTGCCTGCTCGAGAGGAAGAGTGCTGCTGTGGGCGGTAGTTTTTGAGCAAGGCAGTTTTGTCCAGAATGCCGCCTATGCCGTGCTACAACAGCAGGTTCCCCATAGCAGCAGCAGCAGTTTCAAGGTGAGCTTCAGGCTGAACTCTTCATCTGCAGAAAAAAAACAGCACCTTGAAACTACTGAATGTTATGATGGTGTGGAGGTGCAAAGTGCAACAACAGAAGCAAAAACAAATCGTTTCATAGAACATTAAACATAATGGAAAAAGTAAACACAGCATTTTCTGAGAAGCTTCTTCGGTTCTAAGAGCAACTGGTCCATTATCTGTCCATGAAACTGCAGGAAAGTCTTAAAGACCTAAAGACTTGGAAGACATTTATTTTTCTGCTTCGAAATTCAGATAAAACTGAGATTATTGTACTTGGCAATAAAAGTCTTAGAAATATGGTATCTAACCAGATTCTTACTCTGGATGGCATTACCTTGACTTCCAGTAACACTGTGAGGAGCCTTGGAGTCATTTTTGACCAGGATATGTCCTTCAGTGCACATATTAAACAAATATGTAGGACACAATGTCTCTACAATTAAAAATATCCTGTCTAAGAGTGATGCTGAAACTAGTTCATGCGTTTATTAATTCTAATCTAGACTATTGTAATTTATTGTTATCAGAATATCCTAAAAAGCCTTCAGCTAATCCAAAATTGATAGGGATTACAAAGAGAGCGTAGTTCTCCTATATTGGCATCCTGTTAAATCCAGAATTGAATTTAAAATCCTTTTCATCACGTACAGTCTGAGCTATCTGCCGCGACCGGTTGGGGCTGAGGGGAGGGACACAATACAAAAAGACATGCTGTGGAAGAGAGAGCCAGAGATTAATAATCACTCATTATTAAATGCATGCTGGTGTATAAACACATGGTGAGTAAAAAGGGGTGAGATAAGGAGAAACACTCCAGTGCATCCAGCATATGTGTTTTACAGCATAACCAAGGGTCAGGGTCACCTGATCCAGCTCTAACTTTAAGACTTGTCAAAAAAGTCTTAAGCCTAATCTTAAAAGGAGAGGGGTTGTCTCTCAAATCCAAGGTGGGAGCTGGTTCCATAGAACTCTTTGGTGCAGTTGTAGATACTTTATTGTTCTTTTTATGATTGATTTGTTTTTAGGTTTAAATTGTTTTGTTGTTGTTGTTTTTTGTTGGTTTGGGAGCAGACACAGTTTTTAAGGGGTGGGGTTTTGGGGGGATAATTCTGCATGGTGCCACTTTTCCAGTGGGATACTTCCCACTGACACGTCAGCAGACTCTGGGGATAAGGAGGACAACATATCCATCACTGTGGGTGAGTCACTGAGACAGTTAAAGAAGTCTTTGGTGGCAGGGTTGCTGGGGTGGATGAGGTTCATCCTGAGTTCTTGAAGGCTCTGGATCTTGTAATGATGTCTTGTTTGACATGCCTCCACAATGTCGTGCGAAGATCTGGGGCGGTACTTCTGGATTGGCAGACCCTTGGTGTATTCTGGGGGAGGTGCTTTGGAAGTATGGGATGTCTGACTCATAGCAACGGGCCATTTGATCCTCATACAATTGTTGCAAGAGCTTGGTCTACATTAACAGCAATAAGATGGTTCTTAGTGAGTGTTGGACTCCACCAGGGCAGACCCAGGACACGCTGGAGAGATTTTCTCTCAGCTGGCCAGGGAACGCCTGGGCCATGCTGTGTAAATGAATCTGAAATGAATGTTAGCAATAACATTGGAAGGAGGAGGAATATGGTATATCCCCTGGATCAATGTGTTCAGGGGATATACCATCCTACTACTGAATAAACATTTTAGACCAAATTATGAATGGGTCTTTTTTTTTTTTTTTTCATGAGGTACCGGGATGTTCCACATGGTTTGGAAATGTTCAGACAGTACAGAGCCAAAAAAAGAATGTGCTTAGCAAAGACTCCCGCTGGCTGACTTCCTGATGTGTTAGTAATGACATGGCTTCTAAAAATGAAAAGAATCAGTGAAAATGTGACACTGAAAAGAGTGCCACCTTAGTAAACATACTGGTTCTGGTAGAGCTTTTTATAGAATAGAATAGCCCTTTATTGTCATTGTACATGTACAGAAATTGTGGTGGCTCCGGACCAACTGTAGAGGATTAAAATATAAATGGTAAGACAGCAGGAAGAAATAACAAACACTAGGAATATATAGAAAACAGGAGAAAGTCATAGGTTGCAAAGTCTTTGGAAGTAGTGCAATGGACTTGGTCTGACTAGTGATGAGGGTTACTCAGACCATGGTTCAGACTCTAGTCCCTGGCTGACTTGTCACTGCCAATTTACTTAGATTGTCGTAGTTCATGACCAAGTAATGCAGAAATCCAGTTCAGTTAAACAAGTGATAATACACTTTTTTGCCGACACAGAACATAATCTTCTTGCAGTCCCCTTCTCACCCTGCTTTGGTGTAAAAGACTGATTTTTGTGTTGTCCTCAGGCCCGCAGCAACAGCACTGTGGGCATCACCTCGATGGCTCTGTCCCCATGGGATTCTGACACCTTCCTTGTGGGCTCTGAGGGCGGCCTGCTGCTCAGATGCTCCTTCTCTTCCCAAACACTAGCTGCAACAGCCTTTGAGGGCCAGAATGCAACACCAATAGCCCCGGCAGTCTTCTCATTCAGGCCCCGCAGTGGGCCCATCCACTCTGTACACTGCTCCCCCTTCCACAGGTGACCGGTAAACTTGCAGAACTCAGTTTCATTTAAGAGGAGCGCTACAGGGGTTTACTTTTCACATTTGTCATGAGTGACATCTGTCTCATGGTCTTTACAGGAACCTGTTTGTGAGTGGATCAACGGATGGTCTGGTCCACCTTCACTCGCTGCTGCAGGCCAGCCCACTCCTCTCTCTCAGAGTTTCAGATTCTTACATTTTTCAGGTGCAGTGGTCACCAACCAGACCGCTGGTTTTTGCTGCAGCCACTGGAAAAGGTACACCAATTTCAAATGTACCTGCATGTGTGGGGTTACAATGAATAAATGAAGCCTGTTGGAGAAAGCCAGCGGGTACATTGGTGTGTAAAACAGATTCTTCATGTGTGTAACTTTCCTAGGTGAGGTGCAGATGTTTGACCTGAGCCACAGGTCACTGAGAGCAGCGGCTACAATTGAGCAGGGAGCTGCGGGCCAAGCTGCAACTTGTTTGGCCTTCAACTGTCAGAAACCTCACCTCTTGGCGGTTGGTAAAACTGATGGGACAGTCAACATTTGGCAGCTGAGTGCCAATTTGATGGAGCAGAGCCCCAGGGAGATCAACCAGTTGGAGAAGATAGCCAATCAAGTGGCAGAGTGACACAGATTAGCTAGGACAGAGACTGCACTGGTCTGACTCACTGACAACAACAGCTGTTCTAAGTGTGAAACGGAAATAAATCCAGAACACCAGTTTCCAGTTTTAACCAGTAGCGTTTATTAAAGCACACTGCAAATGTTAAGATGGTGTTACATCATTGTTGCAAGGTTCTTAAATTTATTGAAAGCACAAGCTAAAATGGCTAAAAACAATCACATTCACTACCATGAGAAGCACAAAGAGTTAGGTCAGAGCGAGATAAATAGAGTACAGGGTTTTGGTCTTGGTGAGTATTCCTAGTGCCACGATCATGCAGTTTCAGCTGTGTGTTCATATTGAAGTGTGTGGGGGAAACGCTTCCCGATTGGTCACTGGTGGGCAAAGGATCAGTTGACAAAGAGCGAGCGAGTGAATTCGACAAAGTCGAAAGCTGATGGCAGCTCACGGCCCTTGCTGTCGAGGTAGGGCTTCATGTGCGACAGACAGTAGTCTGCCTGCTCTTTAGTCAGGTTCTGAAAGAAAGAAGGCAACAATGAGACCACCGCTGATTACCTGACACTGACACACTGAGCAGAACATGTCTGACCTGGTAGAGTTCCTCTTTAGTGACGTAGGGTTTGTTTTCAGCGCTGAGGGCTCGGAAGGCGCTCTCAATCTCCTCACTAGACTTGACGTTCTCGGTTTCACGGCTGATCATGAACGCCATGTACTCCTGCAGCGACACGTTTCCATCCCTGCAGACAGTTCTCACAGTCAGGAAACAAATACTAGTTTTCCTCCTCATAGGAAAGAGCATATGCTATATTTAAATGCTGCACTAATGAAGAACTTGAAAAGAGTTAAGATCAAATAATGATCCAATAATGATGCCAAAGGAGACAGCGTTGTAAAGCAGAGTTTTCTAATGTGTTTGCATCCTGTTTGTAAGAGTGGTAACATTACAGGTCCTGGAAACTGAAACCTCAGCAGGGGGCTGGAGGTCAGCTTGTGCTGGATATGCACACTATAACTGGTTAATGTGAAGGTCTGTAACTCCTTCCAAGTTAAACTGGTATAATAAAAATGACGCAAACATGCACTGAAGAAGACCTGTTCAGCATGTCTGGCAGAGAAGAAAGATTAACTACAGTGCAGCAATTACGTGAAAGTGAATTTGCAGTGAGTGCGTGCCATCTTCTAAGACACTAATTAATATGCATTGGATAAAGCACTACTAAACCCCACCCTGAAATGCAACAGACCTATTGGGATCCACAGTGTCGAGTATGGCCTCAAACTCGGGATCAGGTTCTCCCTCTTCCACCATGGGCAAATCATAGCCCAGTGAGCGGAGACATGACTTGAACTCTTGGTGGTTCAGACGGCCAGACTTCTCTTTGTCAAAGTGTCTACAAAGAAATGGGTGAAAATAAGGATTTTGACCTTGACACACAAAGTCCTAATGCAGACAGGAGAGAGCCACTTACTTGAACATCATACTGAATTCCTTCAGAGCCTCTTCTGTCACTCCAGTGGTATTTCTGAAAGAGGAAGGACAAAGAGAGAAACATGCATTTCATGCAGCAACTGTAAAAGCAGTAGAGTGTTTGAGAGTCACATCACTTCAGTGACATGCAGTTATTGTTGCACTGTATACCTGGCCTGTATCTGTTGTTCCAGGTTGTGCTGCATCCTCATTCCCAGTTGGTCTAATTGGTCCCACTGCTGCGCCAAGCCCACTGTGCTATGCTCTGTATACTTATTATCCAAGATCAGTGCCTCTTCCATAGCTGCACCCAAGTCCTCAATCTTCTTCAGCTGGCTGCGCATGGCACGGATTTCCTGGTGCTTACGCTGCACACACACAAACACATGCACACCCGTTAATAAATGCTGCAAACAACTGTGCGAACAACAATCGCACAGTTAACAATGCATTTCCTTCCTGAGTGTGTCTCATCATTGCTGGAGTGACTTGGAAATCTATATCTAGATAGACATCAATCAGTAACTCACAAGGGAGGTTAACAGAGTCTTGATTAGCAGTTAAATAGCTGCCTGTTACTACTTTATTTTAAATTTTTTTTTTTTTTATGGTGATATACTAAATCACCAACAGTGTCAAGGTGCCTTATATTGTAAGGTAAATAACCTGCAATAATAGTGAGAAAACCACAATAACCAAATGACCTATCAATGAGCACTTGGTGACTGTTTTGCCATTAGCCAATCAAATCATGCCATGAAAGTATCCTGGATGTCATCAAAACAAAGGGGAACTTCATCACTGTGGTGAATAATACCCCAGTTGTATTTGAACTAACTTGGTCACAGTTTCTTCTATGGCGTGTCTTTGTCCCGTCTTCCTCCCCTTGCCCCCAATTGGTCACGGCTGATGGGTCCAATTCTCCCAAAGGTTATTTCCCATTAAAAGTAAGCTTAGTCTGTACATGGGAACAGACTACTGTTTCCCCGTTGCCAAGTGCTTGCTCAAAGGGAGGGTCATGCAATTGTTGGGATTTTCTCTACCATACGATATAAAAGTGCATTGAGGTGGTGATTTAGTGCTTTATATAAAAAAATGAATTGATCATGGATGTAATGCAGATAAGAGTAAAATGTGATTTGTACTTTAAAGTGCTTTGAGTGGTCAGAACATTACAAGCAAAGTAACGGATCGACGTTTCGGTTGGGCAGTGCATACCATCACCCCATACAAAGTGAAAGAGGTGACAGCTCTGAAGCCTGAAACGCTTTGGACCATGGTCTGTTGTCATACTGTGTGAAGGCAGACTTAAACCACCCCCTCACACTTATCCTTTGATGTGACTTTAACAATAAAAGTAGTATTTACCTTGGTGGCCTCCAGTTGGGATTCAAGGGTACCAGACTCTTCCACCATACATGACCTGACACAAACAAGGACTTATTATAAAAGCAGAAGCGTAGATAATGTCTGCAATCAATCTCACACACACTCTGTTAATAGGATTACACACAGTCTCTTCGACACCAGTGTTAATACAAAAACTATTCTAAACGATGTACCAAACAATGACGTTTCACTTTGTTACTTTGTCAGTGCCAATGTAGAAGACCAAGCACCTCTGAAACTATTCAGAGACCAAAATGGTTCATGGTTCCAGGTTGTAAACGTGTAGATTTCTGCTGTAAAATTGGCAGTCTGGAAGCAGACTCAAGTGGCCATTAGAGGAACTCTTCCATGGTTGTTTTGTTTTTGTAGCTCCAGAGTTTGGTGTTGATTGATCGCACTGCAAGACACCACGATTAGCCGTGTTCATCTTCCACTGAGAGCTCCTCTGCCTAATATTATAAAAGGTGCCCCATGTGTGAGCAGGCATTTTAATTTGTGGCAGATTATGGATTCAAACTGTTTGCAGTTTCCTTCCCTGTTGTACACGGTACATGGGAACAGACTACTGTTTAAAAGCAGAGCTGCCTGCAGCCTGGTGCTCAAAGTTTAAGGACTGTGTGAGAAGTGTTTGTGGAGTGCTGCTGAGCACACCAGGGCTCAGTGTGCTATTTTTGTTTTACACTTAAGTGCACAAGGTCGCAGCCCTAAGGTGTCCTCAGGGTAAGAGAAAGCAAAACAAACAAGAGCAAGGCTTGAAAGAGGTTCACCTCCCAGAAGATTATCAGTACCAAATTGCTGATAAGACTCTGATATGCTATTAAGACGAGAATGGGGGCGGAAGGACCAGAGATTAGACAGCACACAAAAACATGGAAGGAGATCATTTCTAAACGGCTCCCACCTTTGAGATCAAGATTTACTTTCACATCTTACATCACTTTCACAACCACACACACACTTAATCATAAGAAAAGTTAAAGTGATATTAACCCATCCAGAAGATATGTCCTGATTAGCACATTGATCCCAAGCAGCAGCGAGGAAGGAGGGACAAAGGGAGAGAGAGAAATACATGTTAACAACATGAAATGACAGTACAGCATCACACCTGCTTAAACATCTTTTTGGGCAAAGCTTGTGTGCTTTGAAAAAAACATTCAAGTATGCGCCAACGTACCACAGGTCAACATGCTTTGTGTAAAGCTACCTAATATTACCTCAGCGCAAACACAGACATGCAACACTACAGAGAGCACCTTTACACAAACTTCAATCACTAGCAGCGTTTCATATCATGCAACTGAGACTGCCTGTCTTCTAAAACCACAACACTACTGAACACCTCCCATAAAGCAGCCTGAGCCACACAGCACATGAAACAGAGGGTCAGCTGGATAAGCACATCCTTTACCTGGTCTCCTGTAGCCACTGGTGGAAGGCATTGGCGTGCTGCGCAAACTCCTGACGCAGCTTGTCATTTTCCTCCTGCCTCCTCTGCTCCTTCTGCAGCTCTAGCTCACGCTCCTACACAGATTTACGGAGAACGCAACAGTTAAACTGAAGTAAAGCACACAAGTCTACACTACACCACCACTGTCTGTGTGCACACTTTGCATGTGTACAACAGGTACAAAAGGTTATGTCATCATCATTATAACAAGAAAACATTTAATGGGGAAAACAGCTGTGAGTCAACCTTAACATAGCAACGATTGTTCAGACATAAATTAAGAGATGGCACGCTGAGCTGCTTTAGAGATAGGGCAGATAGTTGGTATGTTGTAGAATATTTACAATAAACAGAAAAGTATAAAACCAAATCAAAGTTTGCTGGTAAGAAACAATATGCAGGTGGAGAACGGAAGTAGTGAATGTAAGGAGTATATATTCTATCATGTAGAACCTTGATGATCTTCTGCAGGTTCCTCCAGGTCTCCTCCAGGGCCTCCATGGTGAACCAGGTATAGGGGTTGGACACCACCTGGTAGCTCTTGATCTGTTGGTCCAGCTCTGCCAGTTGGTTAAAGTCGGCTTGAGCTGAGCTCAGTGAGGAACGGAAAGCCTCGTGGGCTTCACGCAGGGCTTTGATCTCCTCCAGAGAGTTGCACCTCACTGGATCTGTCAAATCCTCCTCAGCATTCTCAAACCAGCTGTTAAAGGCCGACGCCTTTTTAGCGAATGTCAAGAACAAGTCTTCGACCTGGAGAAGGAGGAGAGAAGATAGGATCCTTAAAACGAGTCAAGCTTCAATAGAAGTCCCTCAGGCTTGATAAAATGCTCCGATTTTAGAGGGGAAATTAAAACACTTATTTACCTTTCTGAAATGTTCCTGGGCTTCCAGGAGCTTCTTCTTGCGTGCAGCGGAGTTCGACAGTAGCTGATTCCAGCGTTTCATTAGGGCAGCGTGACGAGCTTCAATGGCTTTTGACTGGACGTGTTTGGCAGCCAGCAGCTGGTCCTTCAGAGTTGTAATATTGGTGATACCCTCCTGCTGGAAGGCCTGAAGGCCAGCATCAAACGTCTCCTGTACATAGAGACACAAAAAGGTCAGAATTGTCTAGGATGTATAGAGAGGATGTTATTTCTATCTGCAGTGTTATAGAATTAATGGTAATATGCTCATCCAAATCCATACATGAAAAACAAATGACAAACAGTGAGGCCCAGCAGAGAGCACTGATTAACAAAACAACAAAATGGTGTGGATGAAAAGTAGGGAACTTTTCAGGGTGAGGGCGGACCTGTTTGGTAAGCAGCGTTTGCACAGAGGACAGGTCTCTACCATAGTCATCAGTCTTCAGGCTGTTTTCTTTCTCACCTAAACACAAAGTGCAAGTTTTAAATTATGGAACAGGAAAAAGCATGAAACTACAGAATGCATTTCCTGGAGAAAATGCAGCGCAAATGGTGACAGCTGAATTTCTATAATTGCTGAAGCTTTGATGAAAAAAAAAAAAAAAAAAAGTTGAGTGATCTGCAAAACACCTGGAAAAAGCTGACCACTGACAAAAGAAAATTTAGAGTCAGAAAAAAATCTAAATGAATATTGAATCCACTACAGTGACAGGTAAATGGTCTCTGGATGATCACTTCTAATCATCCAGTTACAAAAGTTGATTCTAAAAGTCACCAAAAGCCTGTAACCAAAACTGGAACTGAAGAAAAACTATAAAGTTATTGAAAAGATAAATACAAGCGCAATAGTCGATAATGTCTTGGCTTCCTTTTAAAGTTTGAATGGTGTCTGTAGGTGAATGTATATGGAAGCAGAGTTGACAGAGGAGTAAGTTGAATGAAGATTTGAAGAGTCTCCCCATTGAAATACGTCGTTTTTTTTTTTTTTTTTTAAAGTTGAATATTTAAAAATATATAAGTTAGTTATAAATATAAGCTATAAATGAGAAAAATACACACATGTTCAACAGTAGAGGAATCTAAAGGTGAATCTAAAAAATGTTTTTTTCTAAGCTGAACAGTGTTGAAGGAGATGGCTTACGAAAACAAAACGTACAATGACTATCATCTCTTATTAAACACTTATGGAAGGTGTACACTAATGGTAGAACAGGACTGATATTATACAGTACTTTGTCACAGTAAGTATATTCACGATAAACTGTCCTCCTTTTATAGAAGAGACTGAACAAACTGTGTAATCGTACCGATCCAGGATTCCACAACGTCGGCCTTCCAGTTAAACTGCAGGAAGGCGGAGTTTTCATCCAGCTTGGCCTTCCTCTGTGCTGCGGCCCTCTCCAGCTCAGACACTTTTCCTCGTAGAGCTGACATCTTGGCACTGATGTTGTCCACATGATGATTGTTCTGTTGCAAATACACAAAAGCCATGTTGGGAACTTTTCCTTCAGCTCTACTGCTTGATATAGTTGTAAAAGAGTAGCTTTACGCTGTATGGAGCACAGTCAGTACCTTCTTGATGAGGTCCTCTCCATTAGCACACACATCATTCACTCTGTCTCTGTGTACAGTGAAATCAGTCTCAAATGCTTCATGCTTTTTCAGTAAACCCTGTTAAAAACAATCATTTTTGGTGATAATCAGTAAAACTCATCAACAAGTCTCATTTCAGGATCTGTTATGCAACATGGCGTAACATGGAAGCACCTGCACAGCAGCAAGTGTGTCTCCGTAGTCCTCACTTCCCACTAGATTCAACTTCTCATTAATCCAGGCTTCTTCTTCTTCCACGTTCGCCACAAACTGCTGGTACTCCAACGATTCCTCAAGCCTCTTTCCCCTGGGACCACACACACAGACAAAATCAGATGTGTAAGTGTGTGTGTGTGTGTGTGTGTGTGTGTGTGTGTGTGTGTTCTGTGTAACCCAGGGAGCCCACCTCGCTCCAGATAAATCCTTAAGTTCTTTCCAGTGGTCAACAAACTGGGCAAGCCTCTGCTGAATCTCCTCCTGGCCAATGGTGTTGTCATCTGACAGCTTCTTCCCAGTGTCCAGCACAGACTTGGAACACACACACAACACAGATCCAATCAGCCATTCTACAAACATTTTACAGCATAACAGACAAATTCACAATGTGGCAATTTAGAGTAAACCCTTCAGAGTTACCGATTAACCCACTAACTGCATATCTTTGGACTGCGGGAGGAAGCCGGAGTACCCGGAGAGAACCCACACAAACAAGGGGAGAACCTGCAAACTCAGGACCTTCCTGCTGTGAGACAGCAGTGCTAACCACCATGCCACCCATCTAGCCTTGGACCATTTTCCCCCTATGGAAGGGACTAAAACTGATTTAAAAGGAAATTTTAAAAAACCCCAAAAACTGGAGTTTTAGTGATAACGGGCAGACTGAATCATGAATTGAAATGTCATCATTTGCTCAATTGAGAGTCATTACAAATATATTCACAATACAGTGTTGAATACATTTAAAACCAAATTGCCATTTACATAACATTTAAACCAGAAACCTGCCTGCACAGTAGAGCTTGCCCACTTGTATGCTGACAGTTGTTATACTTATTTGCTTATGTTTATTTACAAATAGGCTACATTTAACATTTATCTTATGAACCAGACCTTGAAAGATGTCAGCTAGTTTCATATTTTCAAAAGACAAAAAAGGAAAAAATGAATCCACGGTACTGTATAATATCTGGATCGCTTGATTTTCCTTGGGCTAACTCGAAAAATCTTAAAGAATGAATTTGACAAATAAATCTCTTCTACCTGGATGGCTGGCTCGTGGGCTCCCAGCTCAGCCTCCAGCCTCTTGTGTTTCTTCCTCAGATTCTGTACCCCTGTCAAATCACGTCCATAGTCCTCCGAACTCACAAGTAGCTTCTTCTCTCTGTATGGGACAGCGACACAATTTCACATGTTTAAGTGGAGATTCTCCTCATAGAAATAATATGAACATGTGGACCTTTCTTACTTGATCCAAGACTCTTCATCATCCAGGTCTCTGAAAAACTGGTGCAGGCGGTGGGATTCGTTTAGTTTAGCACGACGACTGGCTGCCATATTCTTGATTTTAGCGAAGCGGCCGTTGACAGCATCACGCTTGTCCTTCACCTGTGTAGTATCAAAAGCCTTGCTGGCCATCAGGCTGTCAGCCTGGCCATTCAGATCCTTCAGACGATCCTGCAAGTAGAAAAGATATGGTGAGAGAATGTCACTATATCTGAGTCTACACAACTTGCATTTGGTATTACTGATTTGTTACAGTAGCAGACTTGACGTCTCATTGCGGAGGGGTTAAAACAACACCCAGAACACCCAGTCAGAGGGAGTCTTTACTTTAGTATGTATTGTATAGAGAATGATATCTATCCATCTATCGATCTATCGATAGATATAGGTGTGAGAGCTGTGTACCTCATGGGCAGAAATATCAGCCTCCAGCAGCTGGTGTTTCTTCAGCAGATTGTTGACTGAAGCCAGATCCTTCCCATAATCCTCAGAGGCAAGAAGGGCTTCCACCTGAGAAACAACACCATACATCAGTCTTTGAGATCATGTGCTTTCCGTTAGTATCAATGTTTATAGTCGGCAAGCAGATTGTTACCTCAGAGAGCCAGAAGTCAAAGTCCTTGATGCCAGTATTGAAGTTCTGCTGCTTGTTGGCCTCTTTGAGTTTCTGGCTCTTTTCTGCAGATTTGTTGACGAGGAACTGCCACTGTTCATCCAAAGCACTGAGACGTGCCTACGCAACAGACAGGTACAGCTTTTAGGTTTGTACATCAGATCTCAGTTTTTTTGACATAAAATGATGCTGCCATGTATGTTCTGTTCAGAGAGAAAGTGGCGATCCATGTTCTCTAACTGTAAAATCTGGTGAAATAAAATGGTCAGCATCATGATATTTAAACATGTTATACTGATAATCTTCATTTTGGTCACTATATTCATGTATACGCGCTGACAAATGATGAAATGCTCCACAGTATGCACACTTGATAAAAGCACCTTGACTGCATCCTCGCTGCCAGCACAGGCTCCTCTCTGGATCAGGGCGTTGCCTGTGTCAATGACTCCACGGATTCTGTCTGCATTGGCGTGCAGCTCGGCCTCAAACGCCTGATGTTTCTGATGCTTACTCTGATGGCGTACACAGATGCGGGAAGAATCACAACATGAGAACTACATTATCCTTCTTAACGGTTTAAATGTTTACAGCTAGTCATTTAACGCAGCGGTACATTGATGCTTTCAGACTTACATTCAATGCAAAAGCCAAAATTAAAGCCAACGAACTGCTATGATGTCGATATTAACGTCAGATGTAAATTAGTTCATATAATTATTGTAACGGAAACACTTTAATGTACAAGGACACAACAAAATTAAAAGCAACTATGACAGGCAATGTGTCAAGATGCTGACAGACACATAAAACAAATGAGTGAAGAACACAAAATGGCAACAATGTCTGCAACAGACCTGACTTTCTAGAGGGGGAGGAGTCGCTACAAAGCTGCTTCTTGTTTATATCCATCTGTTTCCTTTACAGCTGCTCTGAAGAGATGCAACGGCACCAGTGGAAAATTCCACAGCTATCAGTATGTAGTGCTATGTAATCATTACTCTGATCAGTTTGAGTCTGGAATTAAACATCTGAAGCAAGCTTAAAATAGCTCCTCAACCAAGAAATCAACATAAAAATGGAAGTCACACCCACCAACCAGCAGTCTTTAATAAACTAACCTGGGATAAAGTACAAAATTAACACAGAATTAAAGAAGAATGAATGAGTTGAATTGAAACTCAAGTGAAAAGAAGCTGGGACTCAACAGTGCTGGATGAGGATGGTTGGAATGCTTATCACGCTCTATTGTGTCTACACACATAGCACAGACACGGACACACAGCGGATATTCTGCTTGGTTGTTAGTCAGCTGACACACTACTCAGACTTACCAGCAGCTTGGATAGCTATAAAAACAAAATAAGAGTGAGAGAAAGATTCAGTCTTACTGCAGACAGGGCACTAGAAGGGATCAGGTAAAGAGTATCAACAAGGCAAAATAGATGAACAGTGTTTATATTTAGCTATTGGTTTATTTGGTTTAACCACTTGCCTTAGAACGTAAGTAAATCATCTCTTATTACGTCATTGAATCCACATGTAAGATGTACGTTCCCATTTAAAACTCACTCCATCTATTCATTATTTGTTAGCTATGAAGCTCCACGTTGGGTTTGCCAAGTGTGTACCTGGATGTTGGTGGGATCCTTGTAAGACTCATCAGTTGCAGTCTGTAGTTTCTCACTGATCCAGGCCTCAATTTCGTCCACGTCACGACTGAACTGCTGCAGGGTCTGGGATTCGCCCAGCTTGGAGCGCTTTTCGATCATCTGTGCCTTCAGCCGGCGCCACCTTTCAAACATCATTATATTAGCATTTAAAGGAACAGCACACAAACATTTTACAGAACCTGCCTCTAGTTTGTTTGGTAGATTCTCGATGCTTTGGAATATATCTCATGTATAATTTTTCCCCCAAAGTGTTTAGCTCACCTCATCATAAGTAATGGTACAATTCAAGATGACATTATGTAGATATAAGGGAGTAATGAGAACATAGTTCTTCAGACGAGTTTAAGCCTGGCTTTAGAAGACTATATCATTTAAGTTTTGACATGTACACAGTGCATAAGTGTTTTGTGTTCATTAGAAACTGGGAATATTCAAATCGGAGGCCTCTCTTTCCAGTTACATTCCAAAGCCGACTGATTTGACTGATTCATTTTCAGCAGTTGTGCCATTAGTGCAGGTGTTTTCATATGGAGAGTCTACTGACACCTACACAAATGTTCTTCAAAAATCCTTGGTACCCTTGACAGTGAGTAGGTCAAATACTGGTTTCGCTTCAGCGCTTAATCTTCTTTGCCGCTGGCTGAAGGACTACCACCAGCACAAGCAAAAACAGACCACTGACCGGTTGTTCCAAATATGTGACAACAGTTACAAAATGTAGACAATGACCCACAAAGCTGTGTGTAGGCTCAGCTCTGTAGGATAACACACAAACAGCCTCAATATTTTGGTTTAGCATTTCAAACTATAACTGAAAGTCTGTAATTATCACACAACTTGAGCATCTGTAGATAAATAAACTTAGGATTGTGTCAGCGACCAAGTTTAACATTAAGAAATATTAAAGACCACAACGTTTTCTACCTGTCAAGAACTTCATTGCGTCGGTTAAGAATCTCAGGTTTGGCGTAATGGTCGGCTCCAATCAACTGGTCAGCAAAAGACTGCAAAGCAGCAATCTTCTCCTCCTGTAAATCAAGCCAGGATTTAATGATTGGAGAAAAAAAAAATAAAAAGGAAAAAAGTAATAGCGGTCAGTTTTAAAAGCTTTCATGGAGCAATGAAACGCCTCACTGACCTGAACGTTAATGGCCTTGTCAAAGTCTTCATGTTTCTTAATGAGGGCCTCCACACTGTCCAGGGAGTCACCCTTGTCATCACTGGCGAGGAAGGCTTCACGAGCTGCCATCCAGTTCTCAGCCTGCTCACAGTCCCTGTTAAAGAGCTGTGGATGGACAAACAGCCTTCAGTGGCTGAAATATCATCTTTGACTGTCCGCTTCATGTCCAAGGATGTCATTACCTGGAGTTCTAGGCACTGATCCAACATCATGCGGCGCTGCACCCAGGCCTTCTCCAGATCAGCGCGCTCACGGTCTAAAGCCTCCAGTTTTTGCTGAATTTCAGGACTAGCATAGTGGCCTCGAGCCAGCAGCTGCTGTCCGAACTGTTCAAATGCCTGGAAAGTGCCAGCCCGAGCATCAATCTCTGTACGGTGTTCCTGGAGAGAGAAAAACAAACCAGAAAAATGACAGAGTTATTGTTAGGCAATAACTGATATCTGAAAATACGCATAGAAAGAACAACAGTAAATATTTGATACCTGGTGTCTTTCTAAAAGGGCCTCGGCTCCAGTCACATCTTTAGCCATCTCCTCTGAGGACACTAATCCTCGGATGCCATTGATCCAGGACATGAGATCTCTATGCAAAGTTTAAAGAATTGCAGTCAGTCAAAACCACACATATCTCGTAAACATCACTTGCCTAAAAAAAAAAACATTTTTGGATCCAGCAGTCCCACCCCCACCGGTCCCCACCTGAAGTCAGACAGGAAACGCTGCAGGTCATGGGAATTGCCAAGCTTGTCTTTGCGCTGGTCAGCACGTCCTACCAGGCTGCTCCAGGCGGTGTTCAGCTCTGTGCATTTCTCCTGGATGTCATCCACCGCTTCAGGGTGAGACTGGATCAAGCGCTCTGCTGTCTCTCCAAGAGAGTTAACCTAAGCAGAGAAATGGGAAAATTAATAAAAAATAAATACAAGATTTCAGTCTTAAAATGACTAAAAGTAAATCTGACCTTATCCCCCAGGGCAGCCAGGTCTCTCTCAAAGCCCTCATGTTTGCGCTGCAAAGCCTGGACACTGGCCAAGTCGTGACCGTAGTTGTCAGTGTTCAAGGCCTGGTTCTTCTCCTCAATCCACTCTTTAGTCTCATCAGCATCCCTTTAGGACACACAATACAACTCTGGTTAATTGTTGTAGCTGACAAAAGGTTTCAAAGCCCTGTTTCTCTACTAAATAACACAAAGCAGTAAGAACTGCTTCTGTGAGCTGGTGCTATAGAAATAAAAGTGAACTCGACGACTGATGATCACAGGCAATATCCCACTTTGGATTTGTACCTGTGGAACCGCTGCACCTCATGTGCACTCCCCAGCATGTTGCTTCTGTCTTCAGCCAGCTGTTGCAGGGATCGCCAGCGGTTGTTCAGCTCCTGCACATAACATACAATATTAAACAGCACTCTGCACTCATCCTAAACACTAATCAGTGTGTCTGGAGCATGTTTTTCTCACGTTAGTGTTAACATTTGAGATTAGTTGCAGTACACCAAGTGAAATAAACATGCTAAACAAGAGGCGCTTTCAGACAAAACAGTTGCCCTTTGGGTAACGGCCCACTGGAAGCACAATACCAAGTGCTTTTTATTTTGGATTTGCAATAAAATAAGAAAACCAATGTGACTCAATAGGTTGCAGGTTTGGTTGTAATTCAATGCATCGTGTTATCCACCTACTGTGACATTACTGACTTGTGAGCAGCACAGACAGCTTCACAAACAACCTTTGTGGTCTCACGTCCTTGTAATCCTTTTTCATCTCGCTCTACCATACTTTTCTGTATGTGGATATCTGCAGCTGCCAGTTTACCCTACGCCTCCTAGTAGATGCACCTATGGTATTAATTTAAGAATCCTACGTCACACCTACATTTCTTCAGTTATCACATTCACAAACTTCGGTGTCAACATTGCCCCACCTCTCACCGGGGTGACGACAACACCACACCTAAGGACAAGAAAAGTCTTAGCTTTGGTGAGTCAAAATTGTTAATTCTTCCCATTTCATTTAATATTCTGACTGGATTTTAAGTCAAACAATTAAGAAGTAGTATGGCAACTCTCAATATAAGGTACGAAGAGACGTGGATTCAAATAAAGGAGGCAATCTTTAGATTTATTTTTGATTTTCAGTCTATAAGAGACAGCAAAAAAGTTGTTAAGAGCATCTCAATGTTTCATTTTCATCCACATACTATGGCAGATTTCATTCAAAATTATGTTTCAAATATATTTGAATATTTATAATAATTTGTATATTTGTAGAAAAATAGCTACAAATCCTAAACAGTTATTCTGTTCCTATTCTGCTTCTATTGAAAGTCTGGACTTCAACCACATCTTGAGTAAAGGTAAGTTAAAATCAACCGAGGTGAAAGAAAAGGTGAACTTCCTACAATAGTTTTAGGACCTAAGCTCCTGCAGTCTGAAAGCGCCTAAACCACGTTTCCACAGAGCTTCTGCAGCAGAGCCAGAAATCCGAATCAGTTCCAGAGAAATTACTTTCTATCCACAAAAGCTCACGAATACAGGTTAGTACTTTATGATAATTCATAAGCTTTGGAGTTGTAGATGAAGTTATCTAACTGGTTAAACTTTTGAAGATAGACCATATAAAATATACTGATCTTGAGGCTAGAGTGTAAACACATAACATCAGTGGAGTGAAAGGAGCTCCTGAAAAGACATCATGGTTTAAATGTTGGTGTACTTTTGGTGGAAAAGTGGCTAAGAGGTTCAAAGTCATTTACACTAACAGATGCATTTCAAGATCCGTTTAACAGTGAGACAAGGAATGCTAGATTGACCATGTTTCACTCAAGCACAATCATGCAAATAATGTGCTCAATTTGTGCTACTTTGCACTGAGTATTTGATGAGCACAAACAGTGATGGACAAACAAAAGTAGGTGGATGATGGAGACTGGGTGCATGGTAAGAACATTACGCAAGGACAAAGAACATGACAGGTTTGGCATAACTTATGTCATTCATATTACAGCAGAAAAAAGTAGGACCAGGACAGGACAAATGGTGCGGGAAGCATTGTGTTAAAAAAAAAAAAGAAAGAAAAGAAAAAGGAACACTGCTCATACTGTAGTCAGGTTTCAGTGAACATGAGGGGATAGATCATATGGCACTATCACAGTATGGTTAGTGTTTCTGATCACAATGATCAGAAACACTAACCAATGATCAGAAACAGAGTGGTTGGATTAGACTTGTTTATCTTACCTTGATTGTATTAAAGTTAGCCGTTGTTTGAACAGCCAAGCGTATATTCTAAAGTCAAAGGTAAATCAAACATGGACATGGAGGGAAGGGGACACACACACACACACACAAAAGAAAAAACACCACACCAGTCAAGAGCGTTATGGAAAATCCTGGGGTTAATCTTGGTTCTCACAAGACCAACTGAGACACCATTCACTAGCACTGCAAACATGGCTTGAGGAGAATGAATCAAGCACTGTATTTGTTACTGTTCAGACATCCCGAGACATGAAAACTGTTACAAAAGATCTTAAGAATAAATTACGAGTTTCCAGGCTCTTCAGTTGTCTCATCAATGTCTAATCATATTCTACAAAGTCATGAGTCATCATGCCCTGTGGTAGTAAAATGTAATTCCGGGCATGATTGCAGGAAACAGGCACACAAGTATCAAACACAGTCATTCATGGTTACAGTATCAAATCAAGACTGACTAGCTGCCAAGTATTTTCAGGTGATGCATGTCTCTTTACAATTCTTTACAATCTTTGCAAATCATCTGAAGGTTTGAGGATATTTTGAGGAAAATTATTGTTAGTTAGTTACAGCTTACCTTCCATGGAGATGCAGTCTTCGAATCTGCTTCATCCTGTTCAACAAATGAGGCGTACAAATAAGCACACTGCTATGATAACTAAAAGAAATGTCTTATTTATTATAGTGGATGGAAATATAAATAACAGAAACTATATCAACCTTGCCAGGAGCAGCACCAAGCAGCTCTTGTTGCTGGAGATGAGAGAAAAAAAGATTTTTAAAGGACAGCTAATTATGGCTCATATATGTGACATAACATACGATCCAGAGATGTAGCGCCTACCTGAGCCTGAACCATGGGGGCCTCCTCAGCCATAAGGCCTTCAGACTCCAACTCTGATGCCACTTTGTTGATATCCCTCAGACGAGACTCATTGGCCTTGAGGTCCTGGAAAGAGAGAAAGAACAGTGCCATAAACTTTCTGGCAGACAAGATAAAAACTGATGTTCAAGTTCAAACACATATATGAAAAAGAAGGTTTTCATTGGACTGCAGTTCTCTGATGACAATTCAAGGCCTTGTTACACAACTTTTAATTATTTCTGTGTTTCTCACACTGTTGTGGAGGAATCTTCTTTACAGTGTTGCTTCTGGACAACCCTCTGAACATCCAATCACAGCATTTCAGTGGGTTGAACTCTTTTTGACTTGGCCTTGCAACACCGTTATGCTCGTTTTGTTTGTTTGTTTTATAGATTTGCTTCTGTGCGCCGGATCACTGTCCTGTTGCATGGGCCAAATTTAGTTGTTATGTGGTCAGTTAATTGTTGCGTTTACATTTCACATACAAGTAAAGACCATATTCGAGTAATTCAGATAACTTTAAGTCAATAGTCATGTACAACTTTTGGTAAAAGGTTCAAGTTAAGAATAAAAAAATAAAAAAAATAAATAAAAAAAAACTACGACAGATATTACCTTCTGGAAGTCATCAAACTTCTTCTGTAGGACCTCAACCTGCTCCAGATCAGAGCCCATCTCCTCATTAGTGAGGGTGCTCTCCTTCTCATGAATCCACTGCTGGAGTTCGTTGGCCTCACGGAATAACATAAACTTCTTGCAGCTTTTCTCAAGCATGTCCTTGCGCTTCTCCCCCAACTCTAACAGAGTACCATATCTTGGAAAAAAAGAACATTAAAGAAAGAGAATGTAAGAGAAGCACTAGAAAAAAAATACTATTTTTTTTAAAGTTCAATAAAATAAGTGGGTGGACACTGACATGCTTTGTGTTTGGAGTCTGTACACATGGGACATGAGAAGGAAGCCTTGCATGGTATGGCTGGCAGAAATTTATTAACATAATTGATGAGTAGTTTATTTTCACAGCTGTTTCTGATTGAAGTGGTCCCCTTCTCCACAACGTTTTAGTCTTGTGCCAGGAAACATCCAAACATATTGGTCTCTGGTCTCCATGACATTTTATAGATGCACTGAATAATCTAATAAAACCAGTACCTGGAGGCAGGCATCATCCTGATGATGGGGAGCATTTAAGGACCAAAGCGTCTCAAAAATCTTCATAAAAAGACATGTAATTACAGTCTAATGGTCTCCAACAGCATGAACCACTAATTTAATACTCAAGATGAAAACACTAGAATTTTCCCCCCAGATATACACACAGCCAGTGTGAGTGGGACGCTGTAGTGTTCAATTTTGTGAAATATGATAGTAAGAAAGACCACTAAGCTCTGGTCAGTTCTACAGAAAAGGCAAAAATGCTCAGAAGTCTTTATCCAGCCTCTTCTGCTTCTACTTATCAGGGTTGCAGTGGGGGTGGGGGGCTGGAGCCTGTCCCAGCTACCATAGGGTGAGAGGCAGAGCACACCCTGGACAGGTCACCAATCTCATGCAGGGCTAAGAAAAGTGTTTAGATTACAGTGATAATAAGATGAGATGTGTTAGCTTAGCAGGGAATGTTAATCTGGAAGTTTAGCAAGCATGACATTGGTATGATGATTCTTTTAATCATTTATCCTTCTTTACTTATTTATTTTCTACCAATATAAATGTAAATAAGCCCATTTTATTGTTGAATTTAAAGTCATCATAAAAAACACAGTTAAGGTAATGTGTGGTCATTTTTCCTGTGAGCTGTGTTTGCTTTGTTAGATTTGTAATAAGGCTCTGGGATGTTGCTGTCAAATAAAAGTGATAACATAAATAATGCATTCTTTTAATAACTTTTCATCCAGTTTTGTGAAACTTAGGTGCCATCGAGGCACCTAGCCTCCAGGGTTACAGCTGTAGTAACGTTGTTCCAAACTAAACCGCAACACAGCTACAAGCCAGTTTGTTTCTGTTAATTTATATGTCGCACAAATCATTTCATAAATATTTTACTGATTCATTGAGACACTGAGAACCAATCAAATCCCAGCATGTGTAGGGGAGAACATAAACTGACATCCCTAGGGTAGCATGGGATCAGAAGGATGTAACAGATGTGCATCAGAAGCTCCTCCTATCCTGGACTGAATAGAGGCTGGGATGAAATAGACACAGTGTCACATAACATGGTATTTGGGGTGGGGAATGGATGATATCTATTATAGGTATCACGACCACAAATACACGCAGAAGGGCACTGATTCCTACTCACAGCTCTTCCACCTGCTTCATGCGCACAGACACGCTGCAGGCCTCCTTGGTGACAAGCCTGCACAGCGGCAAGGCAAGGCGAAAGCACAGCAAGACAAGATTAAGTAGTTAAATACAGAGATAGGACAGCAGAGGAAACAGGACAAGGGGCCAGGAGCAAGGTAATTAGTGTTACACAACTGATGGAAGTAAAGAAAGACTAAAGTGCAGAGCAGACAGGTTAAAGTGGACTAGTGGACCTGATTCTGAAACAGAAGAGTTCAGGCTTTGGGTCTCTTACTGATTTTCAATCTGGTCTTGGCGGAGTGCAATGCTGCCATGTTCATCCAGAAGGTTCTCCCTGGAAGAGGATTGAGTGGGGTCGAGCTTCTTCACATAAGCAGCAGGAACGAAGCCCTGGCGATCATTCACCTCCACTTTCCACCAGTCCTGCAGCAGGGGGGAGATGAAGTCATTAGTATGTGATGTTGCAGGGTGGAGTCAGGCAGTAGAGCAAGTCATCTACTAATCGGAAGGTTGGTGGTTCGATCCCTGGCAGCTGCAATCTGCATATCAGATCTGCAATATCCTTGACCAAGATACTAAATGACGATATAAACGTGTGTATCAGTGTGAATGTTGGATAGAAAACACCTACATAGAAAAAGCATTAAAAGTGCTTGTGTAAATGAGTGAATGAGGCAAGTTGTATAAAACACTTTGAGTGCTCAGGAAGAGTAGAAAAGAGCTATACAAGACCCAGTCCATTTATCATAGTGTATATTCATTTATTCTTCCTTCATACTAACCTGTGAAGTAAACTTTTCTCCAGGTACCATTAACACGATCTCTGAGTATTGGCTGATGCTTGACTACTTCACAGTGCCGTACCTTGTTAGCGCTGTTGAGGAGATTGAGAATGTCTCCTTTCTTCATGGTAACTTCACGTGGGCTCTTTTCCTGATAGTCATACAGGGCCAGGACCAGCTCCTTCCCGGTCTCATCATCGGTTGGTGCAACTTGTTGCTGTTTAGTTAAAAGAAACTTGTTACCAATTTGCGTTCTGCGTATAGACACCGATGCTTTAGAACAGATCAACATTCAGGGACTTTTCATCTTACCCTGCAGGACTGGGCCTGCTCCTTCAGGGCCTGGATACTGCTGCCGTAAGCACTCAGGTCAGACATCAGGGCTTCGTGCTTCTTTAGCAGAGCCTGTGAAAAAGAAACAACTCTGCACAACTTCATTTCTCACAAAGGGAACTAACTGGAAGCTTTAAGCCCGCTTTAATTTTTAACCATTGTTTAAGCCAATCGGAGAAGTTTGCGTAACTATTTTAAAATCCCAGTAGAATCGCAACCACATAAGCTAGCCCAATAAATCTTTGGGGTGAAACAATGAAACTGGAGCTGTTGTACTTACAGAACATGCATTCAACTTGTTCCAGTTCGCGGTTCCTTCCATAAATTGATACAGATACAGCGGTGTGAAAAGTGTTCGTTCTCTTCCTGATTTCCTTTTTTTTTTGTAATGTTTGCCAAACTTAAATGTTTCAAAACTAGTGTTATCAGCGTTAACGTGTTAACGCAAACTGATCCACGTTAACGCTGTCGTCACGACTAACGCGATTATCAATTAACCCATCTGGAGAGCAGACTGACTCAAAATCCCTGAAATGTCTCTATGCATTTCAGGCAGTTTGTCCATTCTGCGCTCCAGACAGGTTGAGTGTGGTAACAATTTTAACCGTGTTAATCATGATGACCACGCGTTAATGCGTTTAGCTGCGTTAAAGCCGTATTAATGCGTTAACAGCACTATTCAGAACATATTTAAACATTAGACAAAAACCTTTTCACACCACTGTATATTCTTCTGTAGTAACATCTGTACCTCAGCTGAGTCCTCGTCTTTGCCGTAGTCTACGCTCCCAACAATGGGTTCCTTCTCCCTCATCCAAGACTCGGCCTCGTTAGCGTCAGCAAAGTATTGCTGGGCCTGCAGAGAGTCCTCAAGGTCCTGTCTCCTCTGGGAGGCCTTGGCCTTCAGAGTGTCCCAACGCCCATGCAGCTCAGCCAGCTTTGCCTTCACATCCTCACCAGCAAAGTGACCTGGACACCACACCCATGAATCTTCAGCTGTTTTTTCACTGTTGCAGTGATATTTTACTTGCATATAAACATCACCATCAATCTCACTAAAGATACCAAAAAAATCTTAGGATTTAAATCAATACCTTCCTCCACCATAGCTTCTCCCTTCTGGGTGACAGCCTTAATGCGAGGCTCGTGACCTGTGATTTCAGCCTGCAGAGCTTGGTGCTTCTTCAGCAAGTTCTGGACACCAATCAGGTCTTTGCCTGAGAAAAACATTAGAGAAACAATTTATGGAGCTCAAGTGATCTGAAATATGAGGCTCCAGTTTAAACTTTATTCCTGAAATGAATAAAGTTCACTTTTGTCAAGCATATACCTCCAATCACAAACTTTAATTTCTTAGAGCTGCATAGACAATTAGTCTGGTTTTACCTCTGTTAGTAGAGGCAGCGATGGGCTCTTTCTCACGGATCCAAGTCTCCTCATCTTCAACATCTCTGAACAGTTGCTGCAACCTTAGAGAGTCGGACAGCTTCTGCTTGCGAGCAGCCATGGGTTCACGCAGAGCTTCATATCGAACCACCAAAGCCTCTTGCTTCTTGCGGATGTTGTCAGCGTCAAAGTGGCCAGCCTCCTGGAACTGGCGTGCCTGGATTGTTATGCCATCAATCCGATCCTGATGGGGACATTTACATTAGTGTTGCATTCACCAAAGCAGTGTCTGGCAGGTCCATAATTTGGGTTGAGTGCTGGTTACCTGGTGAGCTGCCACATCAGCCTCCAGCAGTGCGTGTTTCTTTTGAAGGTTCTGAACACTTGTCAGGTCTTTTCCATAATCATCTGAAGCAAGGTGGCCCTCCACTTCATACAGCCACAGCTCTATGTCCTCAACATTTCTGTTGAACTGTTGCTGCTGGTTGGCTTCACGCAGCTTGATGCCTTAAAGGAAAAAAAAAAAAAGAAGGTCTGACTGTTGTTCTGAATCACCAAAAACAGACTTCATTTCATGGTCTTTCCAAGTACATTAATGGCCCAGCTATTCCGTTCAGTTGATTTTTATTTATACAGCAAGGAAAAACCAGAACCTATGAACTAGTTCCGATACAGAATGTTTCTCATTTTAGAGATACTGCTCAAACAGAAGAAAGATATTTGTTTAATATTTGCAAAAACTCCTAGATTCCTCAAAGTGTTACTGGAGGCCAAGATAACACCATCTGGTTAGATATCATATTTCTAAGATTTTCAGGGCCAAGCACAATAACCTGTTTTATCTGAATTTAGAAAGAGGAAATTAGAGGTCATCCGGGTCTTTAAAACATTCCTGCACTTAACTAATTGGCTTAATAGATAGATAAAGTTGTATACTATGTCTCTTGACGATACTGCCTAAGGGAAGCATGTATAATGTAAACAGAATTGGTCCTAGCACTGAACCCTGTGGAACTCCATAATTAACCTCAGTGTGTGAAAAGGACTCTCCATTTACATGAACAAATTGGAGTCTATTAGATAGATATGATACAAACCACTGCAGTGCAGTACCTGTAATACCTACAGCATGCTCTAATTGATCTAATAGGATATTATGGTCAACAGTATCGAACGCTGCACTGAGGTCTAGCAGGACAAGAACAGAGATGAGTCCACTGTCAGAGGCCATAAGAAGATCATTTGTAACATTCACTAAGGCTGTCTCTGTGCTGTGATGAGCTCCGAAACTCTTCAAATAAACCATTCCTCAGCTAAAGTTGTGGTCAGACAAATAATTTCAGTCATTTCTTTGAGCTGTTCTTTTCCCACGGTAGAATACCTGAATGACCTTTGACCCTGTGTGTTTTAGAAAAAAATATTAAAAATTCAAAGTTGTGCACCCTATTTGTCTTTTCTTGTTTTTGAAGTCATTAAAGATAATCATTCCAGCCTGAAAAAAGAACAACTAAAAGAATTAAAATAAAAAATACCCAAGATGTACCCACAATACATCTGTATTATGGCAACTCAATTTAGCCATTTGTGTGTGTGTGCGTGTTTTTTTAAAGCTCCTCTCACTGATTTTCTCTGTTTGCATGTACTCTCTTTTTCAATCTAAGTATCAGTTGGTATCCAGCTGTATTTTTTTATTTTTTTTGCTGTTTTTTATTTATTTTTTTAATTTGTCTGTTCTTTTGTGTGTGTACATATGTACACAAAAGCCCTGCCAGGAGTCTTCATGCACTTTGTCACTGTGCAGTGCACAGCTCAAATCCAATCTTTATGTTCACTTTTCCTCCACACTGTACCTTTGAGCTCAGTGGCCTCCAGCAGTTTTTTCCACTGAGAGCTGATTTCTTCCATGTGACCAGAAACCTCAGTTGAGGCATAATGCTTTCCATCCAGCAGCTCCTGGCCTGACTTCTGCAGGGCATCGATTCGGCTCTGGTTAGCAGACAGCTCAGCTTCAAAGGCCTGGTGTTTCTGCACCTTGCCCTGCAGATTGGAGGGGTCCTGTTGTCAGGAGAGAGCAGAGAGACAGAATTTCAGCAATAAAGAAAACAGACACAAAACATAACAATGCACAAATGTACATTAAAAAAAAATGGTAGACACTAATTTCGGGAGAAGACGATATCCATTTCTTTCACAAATTACCTTGTAAGCTTCATCAGTAGCAGTCTTCATCTTTTCATTGATCCAGCTCTTGAGCTCATCAGAGTCCCTGAAAAACTGCTGGAGGTGGAAGGAGTCCTCCAAGGCAGCACGGCGAGACTGAGCACGGTCATGCAGGGCATTGCGGCGGCTGAGTAGCTATAAATGCAAGAAAACAAACTTTCAAAAAAAGCCTATCATATTTGATTGTATGTCTGATGTGGAAAGCAGACAGTAGTGCTTACAGCATCTCTGCGTGTAGCCACATCCTCTTTGGCATAGTGGTTGTTCTGAATCAGTTTGGTAGCAAATTCATCCAAAGCCTGGAGATGTGCAGCATAAACAGATTAAAGGTTAATTTGAATTTACAACTCGCAAATAGCGGCAATAATTCAAGAATAGAAGATGCAATAATCAACTGTAACAGGACAAATTTAATAAACTTACAGTGATCTTCTCTTCTTGAGCACTAAGCGACTTCTCAAAATCTTCATGTTTTTTTAGCAGTGCTTCTACACTGTCCAGGGAGTCACCAAGATCTTCATTCAAGAGGAAAGCCTACGCAAGGAGAATACATGAAAAACTGCCACAGCACATCTTTTTGCCAAGCTCTCCTCGTGTGGTAACTTACCTCTTGCTTGCTCATCCAGTTGTCAACTTGCTCAGTATCCCTGTAAAAGAGCTGCAGGTCCATGCACTGCTCATACTGCTGCCTGCGAACCTCCCACAACTCCAGCAGAGACTCCTTTTCTGCAGCAAGGACACCAAGCTACACAAAATACACCAACAGGAGCATTAGTATAACACAGATGAAGAGTGAAAAAAAATGCTACCTAGACAGTCATAATCCTACCTTTTCCTTCACCTCGTCAGAGGCATAGTGTCCTGTATTGAGCAATGCCTGGCCAGCTTCATCTGTAGTTCTAAAACTGTCCTCGTGAGCATCAATCTCTCCCTAAAAAAAAACAAAAAAACATGGAAGCGGGTTGACTAACACATGATGTGAATTATGAGACAAAAGGATGTGACACTTTCTTGAGCCTTTACACTAAGTGGTTGGAGGCCTCTATAGTTTGTAAGATTTTACCTTGTGCTCCTGATGGCGGTCTAACAGGGCCTCAGCTCCAGCCACATCATTGGCCAGTTCATCAGCATTGATCAGAGCCTTCATCTCAGTTACCCAGCTAGTCAGATCCCTAAAGTCAGCAGTGAAACGCTGCAGTCTAAAACAAAACATTTAAAAAAAAAGGACAGAATGAGCAGACTTGGTTGGAGAAGTGGTTCTTCATCGGGCCTGAGCTCTTTGCAAATATGATCTGCAGACAATTTTGTGACATAATTTTCAGTTGTCACTACATATAAAACACTGGGACATGACCACAATTAACAGTAATTATACATTGTGAACACTTATCAACAAGTTGCTTAAAAACAGAGTAATACGGTCCAACACATCGTCTTTGCGTACAACTTTATCTCCTGGCTTCCGTGAAAGGTTGATGAATGATTTGCATGTTTTACTGCATTTATTGCCCCACTGCTTTGTATTTTACCGGTAGGAGTCGTTTAGGCGGACACGGCGCTCAGTAGCCAGAGTGTGAATCTGTTCCCAGTTGGTTATAAGTTCGTCCTTTTTCAAATGGATCTGCGAGGCATTCTGCGGATGTGTCTGCTGCAGGCGTTCAGCATCACCACCCAGAGTATTTACCTGATTTAAGGAAGGAGAACACAGCAAGTTGGGATATCAAGTTTTTAACTTCCTGTTTGGTATATTTACTAACGTATTGGAGAGCGGCATATGCCCTACCTTATCTTCCAAAGCTGCCAGGTCTCTTTCCAGACCCTCATGCTTGCGCAGCAGAGCCTGAACACTGGCCAGGTCACGTCCAAAGTCATCAGACCCCATCAGCTGCTCCTTCTCCTTGATCCAGCTAATGGTTTCATCCACATCCCTATTGGAGTCGAACACACAGTCTGTTACTAACAGTAACATGACAAACAAACAAATAAACATACACACAGTGTAAGAGTTTTTCATGTGTTGTGTGCTATGATGCTGCTTACCGGTTGAAGCGCTGCACCTCAGCAGCCCCAAACAGCTTGCCCTGCCTCTGTTGGGCCAGGCCCTTCAGGCGCTGCCAGGCCGCGTTGACCTCGTCCTGCTTGCGCACAATGAGCTCAGCCTCTGGATGGGATTCCTGGATCAGCTTAGCTGCAAGCTGGTTCACCTCATTTACACGTTCCTCATGGGCAGCCAGATCTGTCTGGAACTCCTCAAACTTCTTCTGCAGGAGCTGCACATGCTCCAGGTCCTGGCCCAGCTCTTCTGACGTGGCAATGGCCTCCTTCAGGTGAAGTTGGAGAAAGAGAAACAAACTGACTTGTTGGGGGGTGGGGGGGTTATCACTCGCCGTGTTTAACGTACAATGAATGAACAAGATTATTTTTTAATAATCTTTGAATCAGTTACATAATGAGAATGAACAACAGGTATCATGTTATCCCTCCTATTATTAGAGCCAGTTCTGACAACTTTTAGATGATTTTGCGTATCAAAGTTGCCCACTGTGGATAACTCTCTTAGTATCTTTAAAATTCATTTTTCACTAGTCACTGGTGAAGACCAAGTATGCCTTGGTGCTTTATTACCTGATAAAAATTAGTTTGGCTTTCATTTATAATTCAAAATAATTGCTACAATTACAGGCCTCAAGTCTTCAAGCGGACATGACCTCTGTAATGTTCAGGTTTGTAAAGCACTGTATAAAATGAAGAGTGGTTGGAGGATAGTTTGAGTCAGGTGACAGGTGACTGACAAGATCGACAAACTGGAGCTTCTTTTCGTCCTCTCTGGCCCAATGTACCGAGTGGCACAAACAGCTGATGGCCAAAAGATGCGATCGCCACTATTTAAATAAAATGCTTTTCCCAAGCACACTCAAACAGTTTAGTACTCCACAAACACAACAAATTGTATTACCAAAAGATAATCAGGAATCCTAACGTCCATGTGCATGTCCACACTTTTTGGACATCTTTCTTTTTCCTCACATCATCTCACTGACTGGATTACTTCATATTATAGGTGTGGGAAAGCGTAGCTCAAATTTAAGCAAGGAGACTGTAATATGATTTTGTTTTTCTCCTATGGACATGGTGATGGATGTCAGGATTCCCAATCTTGCTTCAACAGGAAACACAGTCATGTTTGTGGTGTGATGCGCATCTAGTAACCGGTTATGTGGTAAACTGTTTGGGTGTGCTTGGAAAAGAGAGACTATATGATTTCATAAGATAGCGCCGATCACACCTTACAGACATCTGCTTTGCCAGCTCATCGCATGGCTCGTTGCACCTGGCCTGACAAATAATAATCAGTGTCAGACTCCAGCGTGTTGGTCTGATGTCTCAAACAGGATTTCCTCCACATTCTTCTTCTTTATAAAGTCCTTTACAAACACTACAAAGAATAGCTGGATTTTCCAGCTGTTCTTTTCAGTGGAGCCAGCCAAACAACAAACTGCTTAAAAGACAGAGAAAGAAAGTGGACAGTTTATCCTAGCTTCTCTTTCAATCATTCGCGTCAGTGTCTCACTATGAGGAACCTCAGCGCAAGCCCTAGTCACCACACAAGCCAGGTTAGCCGCTCACTGCTAGCCCACTCAACGGAGTGCCAATACCAGGCTAACTCAGCATCATCGTCCTGCAGGAGAGGGCAAGATGGCTGAATTTGTCTGAGCTTTTGAAAAATATCACAGTCTCATAGGCACACACAATTTATTAATCACTAACTTGGTGCATCCAGGCATGGGAAAATAATCCCATGCCTTTGGCATAATCCCCTCACACCCCCAGACACCATTGGTGTGCATTTCCTCAGTGGTGGCCGGCTCCATGAATGCTGGTCAAACTCAGACCACCTGCATGGGCAATTGAACTTTGGTTGCAAACCCTTTTTTCATCACAAGAGGGAGCCAAAGCAATATCCATTGTGGACTGCCTGGCTTTGGGCCCTCTTTCAGCAAGAATAGAGAGATGGGGAGAGTGGGTTGTGAAGACACAAAATTTCCGCTTGCAATTTACAACAAACCCTCACAGATTTCACAGAGTTATTTTCTCTCATGCAATATCATGAATCAGCCAGAATACTGCGAGTAGAAATATATACCTTGTTATCAATATGAGAAATACCTCAGGGGCAGAGTCAATGCAGCTTTTACTCAAAGTATTTTCTCGCTCCCAAGAAGGGAGGGGGACTGTGTCTGACACTGGACTTAAGGGCACTAAATCAGCATCTCAGATCTTACAAATTCAGGATGGTGACAAATGAAACTCTGCTATATGTAGTGCGCCCAGGTGATTGGTTTACATTAATAGACCTGAAGGACCCATATTTTAACATCCCGATTTACCCACTTCACATTAAATTCCTGCAATTGGCGATTAAGGGCAGAATGTGCGAGTAACTTAGTCCTGCCATTTGTCTCACTGAGCCCTTGTCTCACTGAGTCAACCATAGCCCCACTAGAAAGGCAGGGTGTTCGCATAGCAACATGCATATATGATTAGCTGCTTCTATCACAGTCAGAAATGATGGGAACAAAGTATGCCAGGGTGGCAGTGGATCACCTGATGGCTCTGGGTTTTACCACAAACTACAAAAAGAGTGTCCTGCGGCCAACTCAGCCCATCTCTTTCATAGAAATGGCATACAGAGTGCATCTCTCTGGGAAAAATGAGCCATTACCACTAGGTCTGCTGTTTTGGGGGCACGACAGCTCTACCTAGTGTCTAAACTTCTTGTGCCTACGTAGGATTTATCCCTAGTGCTGGGATAAAGTCATTTGGAGGCTTCATGCACATTCTATTAGAGGGATGACAATCTCTTGGGTCATCTTTAGGGGTGTCTCTATAGAGAAAATATTTCTAGCAGCAAGTTGGGCTTCACCTTTGATCTTTGCAAGGTTCTACAGGTTGGATATCACTGCACTATCCCTAGCCCAAACTGTCTTAAGTGTGGGTCCACATGAGACCTTCTAAGATGGCAGTCAGTCATTCAGATGAGCTTATCTGGCAATATGGGACTATGCATATCCCCATAGTGAGACACCAAATTAAATGTTTGAGGGAGAACTTAAGGTCGCTCTATTCCGTCACAACTGTCCTCTGATAACATAATTGAGGTGTCTCACCAGATCACACTCATTGTACAAAGCAAGGAAGAGGTGCGCTTATCTTGAATGACTAGTGACGCTGCATCACACCCTTTTATAGGGAGGAGGGTAGCTCCTCCCTGATGCAGGCATCATGATTATCAGCCAATGCTGGCTGGAGTAATGATATAGAGGCTTCTGAGGACAATGGTGAGAGAGCGTTTCGCATAGTGAGACACCTCACTTATGTCATCAGAGAACAGGGGTTACAGAACAGGGTAACATCAAATGTCTTAACATAAAATAGATTTTTGAAGCCAGGAACAGTACACCGACTTGGACCTTTTATTTTTAGTCTCCTCGTTTTCAACTGAATTATCAGTTCTGTCACTACCTAGCGAACATAAACTAATGTAGATCTATTAGCCGCAAACAACCAAGCCACCGATGTTCTGTACTGGCACAAGACTAAAAACTTCAAACACGTGTTTCTTAAATCCGGGTTCACAAACAGAGTTAAATCTATGTCAGTTTTTGAGAGCAGGGTTCCATGGTGAAAATTAGCTTTTATACATATATTGTTTCATGTCCACTTTACAGGTCATGTCCAATTTTCTTGCAATGAAGACAGCTAAACTGAAATGGTGAACTATGGTAATTGTATTTGCAACTACATCTGCCTTCATCCTCATTCTGTGAAATGGAAAGAAATCAAGTTCATATACTCATGCTCAAGTCTTTCTATGTTTAAAACAAACAAAAAAATTAATCTGACCTTGTCACTGATCCAGTCCAGGGCATCCTCACACTCACGCAGATACTGGACCAGTTTCTGGGCCTGCAACAGACGCATGCCCTTTTCCTTGGTTTTCTCCAGCAGGAGGTCCCACAGGTGATGCAGCTCCTCCAGACGAGTCTAGCGCACGTGACAAAAGTGGGAAGAGTTAATGAAGTTGGTGACAAAAAAATGAGAAAATTATCCTGTATCTAAAATAGAAAATTGTTAGAAAACCAAAGAGAAGTCTTTTCCACTGAAGATCGTGGAAGAGCCGATTCATATGAAACACAGCACAGCATACAGTACATTTTCAAACCATTGAGTCACAAATAGGGGAAAGCTGACTGAATCTGTAAGAATTCACAGCACTCAATAGTCACACCACAGGTCAGCACCTACTTGTATATACTCGGCCATATTGACACTTGTAACTATTGGCCTCTGTTGTGTCCGGTAAGGCGTGTAGGACTGAATCGGGTGGAAGGGGTTAATAGTCATGTAGAAGAGCTACAGTTTATGTGAGTGAAATTCTAATATTTTATTTTTCTCTTACATTGCACTAATTATCAGGTGTCTGTCTCTGTATGCTGCTCCTGCATATTTAGGGATGTAGCTCTCTAATAATAACAACTTATAAATAATCAGGAAAGCAATGTTTGGTGTCACAGTGGCTACATCCATCATGAACATACATATAACCCCAAAGCCCACCACAAGCATACCTAAATGTCACCACACTGCATATTAGTGTGCATTCTAGCTACTTACTCGAATAGTCTCGGACGCAAAGTGGCCCTCAGTGATCATTAGATTTCCAGTCTTGTCCAATTTGATGATTGCCTCAGCATTGGCCTGAACTTCAGCTTCAAAAGCTTGATGTTTCTGCAGCTTGCCCTGTGTATGAAAAGCATACATGATACAAGTTGTCCTTCTTACATTCTAACAGGACTCAAATACATATACATTAAATAGCCGACAGACCTGCAGGTTGGAAGGGTCCTTGTAGTTCTCATCAGAGGCGATTTGCAGTTTCTCCTGGATCCACTTCTCCAATTCGTCAGCATCGCGGCGGAAGAACTGAAAGCGATAAGAGTCCTCCAGTTTCTGCCGGCGCATCATCGACAGCTCCTTGAAACGCCGGTAGCGGTCCAGGACCTGCTGCCGACGTTCCTGGATATCTTCGGCTGTCTCCAGAACTTTGGCCCCTGCGGTGTCCATTTTCTGGAAAAATGGCATATGGACAATTATTTTTGCAGGGTTTTTTTAATAACACCAGAGACAGATCAGCTGTGCGTGGTATAGCAAATGAAACATATCTAAAAATGGAAATTCTTTTAGATGAAAAAATATGTTACCTACACATCCTATGCACATAATCACACATGGAAACCATGAACTTTAAAGAATAGAAGGTTAAAATCCATCTTCAGCTTGTCTCACTATGTCTGAGTAGTGCATTTTCCTGTTTACAGTTACACATTGTTATTTTTGTCAGATCCCACTTTACAGCTTTTCTTTGGACTCAAATGTGGACATAAAGAGCAAGGCTGCATGCTTTAACTCCCACCCACCCTATCCTGTCTCTAGCTAAGCAACCAAAGGGCCGGCAGCTGAAATACTAAAAATGACAAATGGGGGTGGGGGCGGAAATTCCACATGCATGTGAACAGTAACTAGGCTTCACTACACAATGAGAGCGCAGCAGTCAGCTCATTCCCACTGTGCCCCAGGCCCCATGGTTAAAGTAAGTATCCTTGAACTGTGGCCAACATCCAAGTAGCAGCGTTACATACGATGAAACAGGATACTAAGCTATCATTTACAGCAGCCTAGCTTTAAGCAACATGTCTGATGAAACTTGTTCTGAAATTCTAAATCAAAGTACTCACAAGAAACTGAAACGTGTAAATGGTAAATGAACTGGTTCTTATTTGTTTTTTTTATACTCTAAGTGAGCACTCAAAGCACTTTAATCAACTTGCCTCATTCTGCCATTCACACCCACTCACACAAGCACTTTTTTCTATGCTTTTCCTATGCAAGTGCTTTCTAACTAACAGTCACACACATTCATACTCAGATGGATGCATCAGACTTGGGGTTAGTATCTTTCCCAAGAATGTTTGGCAACCAGCCTGTTACGGATGTGGATCAAACTTGTTCTACCTTCTGAACCGCAGTGACCCCTTTGTGAGTTTTAGTAGTTTTATCAAACTGAAACATGTGAGCTCTTAACCTCACTACCAAGAAACAAAAAACAGGGATGGGGGTATTGATCCATTTGAATCAACCTCCAAGCACAACAGCTGAGACCAGACTGAGTGAGGATGAGGGCGGGGCTGTGCATGCTGTCAGACCTGGGCGTTCTTGTTGATGCTGCAGACAGCGACACAAAAACCAATGGATAACGTGATACAATTTCCTGGATTCCACTAATTCTCTCTCTGAATGACGTGGGGGCATTAGTGAAGTCAGCGGTCCAGCTGTATTCAGCTTTTTATCAAGAACCAGAGATGGTTTGGTCCCCACAGACACCAATATTTCTCCAGACAAGCAAGCATCCCAGGTGGCCCACACGTACAAAAAACAATGTACCATAAGCCGATTACGACCATCAACCCACTGCCTGACACAAAGTGATCTCCAGCGTTCACCCCCTCCCCCTCTCCTAACTCGCCCCATATCAGATTTAAGGATTTAACTGGACTCAGCCTCATTCTGCACAGTAATGTTGGCTGCTGTTTGACTGTGATTCTCTGTGTCCATCACCTAAGAACCAACATGACATTCACGAGTCACTGACAAAGGTAACAGTAACAGGAAAAGAAACGATTCATCTCATTTGTCTTATTCTTCTCTGGGTTTGTGAGCTTCGACTAATGCACACTGTTTACTCCTTTCTTGAAAAAAAAAAAAAGGCAAATACACTATATTAAGACAGCACAGTGCTTCACAATCTAAGCATAGTCTCTACTGTTACTGCTTCTGACCTGATAAAATCTTAGATGTCACTTCTTTTTATGTTCCAAGTCCTTAAAGCTGGAATTAATCCCTAAATGATTATTTTCATACCGCAAATGTTGCTGGTCTGACCTCACAAATGCAATGGCCCAGCAAATTTTTACAACCATATATCCTAATAATGTAATATAAAGATGACTAGTCTTAAGAGGACTGAAGGCATTATTATCTGTCAGATACTGAAATGTCTAAGTATTTATACCCTGTAATTCTGACTGGAATTTAACATGTGAAGAAAATGAGTGTCAAAGCAGGTCAATAACAGGCCTGTGACGCCATAAACACAGGACTGCGTCTGCTGATAGCGCTCCCTCCCCTCCTCTATCACTAGATAACAGCTTTCTCTCTTTTAGCCTCACTGCTGCCAATCAGGGGAAGGGGGTGGCCACAACTGTGTTAGCATGCCAGCTATATCCCACAGATGGTTATAGTCATGTGACACTTGCTCCTATCTTCAAGGCAGATTCAAAATTTCATACTGGGCAGGAATGAGGAAACTTTGAACAACCAGCTGCATAATAACGTGCAAGTCAGCAGCGTTCCAAAGTCTAAGTATCTACTTTAAAGTAGACATAAAACACTACATGTATAAAGGCTAATTTATGACATAGATTTAACACTGTCTGTGAAGCTGGATTTAAGAAATAAGTGTGCAAAGGTAAAGTCTTAAAAACAGAACCAACAACTCTGGGAAAATAAGGACACTAAAACCCAAACTCAGTTTCCCTTTTGTACCATCCCTGGGTGCAACTATGAACTTTATGTTAAGAAACCTAGGATATACTACTAACTTTCACTCTCCATCTCTTAAGCAGTCAGTGGTTCTTAGTTGTTTTGCTAGCTCGACCGAAACAGGAGAGTCCGTCTGTTAGCCAAAATGTTTGGGGTTGAAAAGCACTTTAAATGAGGACAGCGCTGAGGAGAGACACTCTCCTCATTTATACTCCTTTTTCCCCCCCAAGTTATTGGTTCTGTACCAAACATAACATAAACCAAAAATGTCTAGTGACCCCAACCAACTCGGTGACGTAAAGTTCTGTACTGACACAAGATGGTGCCAAATATGTTTTAAGAACTAACTTTGGGCAATTTCTTAAATCCAGCTTCATAAACGAGGTAAATCTATGTCAGTTTTTGAGTGCAGACCTCCATGGTGTAAATCAGCCTCTATACATTTAGGGTTTCAGGTTCACTTTAATGCAGAAACACCCAAATAATCCCAATTTATCAATTATTCATTTAAATTGTATTTATATAGTGCCAAATGTTGGCACTGTGAATGTTGGGCTCACTGACAGATTTTTATATTCCAGCTGCTTCTACATGTTGAGACAACTTGCTTTGTCAGGTGATGAAACAAGTGTGTGGGTGGACAGAGGGCAATGGTTATTGACCCTCTCCTCTAAAATAGCTAGCATCATCAGGCTGAGCTGCCTGATGATGCTAGCTATTTAACTGTGACGTCAACTTATCAGAGGGTGAGTGGTTCAATCCCTGGCACCTCTAAACCACATGTCAATGTGTCACTGGGAGAGATGCTAAATCCCAACACGAACCCATTGTATCCACTGGTGTGTGCGTAGGTAAAAAGCATTTAAGTGCTGTACCAATCTTTGCATATGAATGTGGCCTGTAGCCCTGTGAGTGCTCAGTGAGGATAGAAAAGTGCTTTGTAAGTACCTGCATGAATTTTTTATTGTATGGCCTCTAACACTGTCTATGCTTCCCTTTCTGTAGAATCAAAGCCATTAAAGTATAACCATTAAGCTATAAAAACATAAACACAGCTCTCATAAACATGTGTAACCCGCCAAACAACTTGGGACATTGGTGCAGTGCATTATAATCACAAATCAATAAACGGGGACTTTTTCTGCTTCTATTTAAGCTTAACTGAAATATCTTTCTGCTAGCATTCTCCAACAGCAAACTGAAAATATGATCACATTTCAGAAACAACATGCCATTGTATGAAAACCCAGCACTGTGTAACGCCATGGTTATGCTAACAAAAAAAAATACAGCTTCAGCGCTGATATAGGAATAGAAGTTATTAAAACAAGAAACAAAGTGCTTAATGAGGTTTTATCAGTTTTCTGAAAAACATCTTTTTTTAGCTGTTGCAGCAATCTCCGTCTGTGCCAACTTACTCTGCAGTAACAGTAGTAGACAGGGTCACAGGAGGTGAATGTAAAGCCAAGGATAAACCACATAGGATCGACTCTATCAAGTACATGTCTCAGATTAAGAGTGCACTGAGCTTTCCTAAACATTGGGTTTATATCAGAGGTCCACAGGGCAACGGATGAAGTCATTCACTCAGCAACACCCAGTCACTATGGTGAACCATGTGTTTCGAATAGGGGTCACGTCTCATGGGCCGCGGCAAGCCTTTTTCCCTACTGAGGAATAGTGGAGGATGAAGGCGATGATATAAAGATAGTTATCCTGCAATCCAGCACATTTGTGGCCTTCTGTTAACCACTAACAACTGTTACAGTATTCAGATTTTCTATAGCTTCTCTCATATACAGAAAATATATATGGTGTCAGAATCCTTATCATATACACCCAAGCCTTTAAAAGTAAAAATCCTCACCACATTATGCTCAGATTGTTTTTCTACTCTTTGGTCTCTGTGATTAACATTAGATTACTGAGAAAATCTAATGTTTTTTTAAAATCTCTAACACACTCAAATGATAATTCAACTTTCTGTTGAATCTGGCCCTCAGGGGAGATGAGCTAAGCTGTTTCAGGATACACTGAGGGGAAGCAATATTATTTTGAATATTGCAAATTGCTTGTAGCTACTTCAGAAGACTCTGAGAAAAGACATATGATCCATGGATGAGTCCCTTTAGTAAATATTAAATATATGTCTGACATCAAATTATATGGTTTACTTTATATAATGTATTAAATAGAACTGAAGGTAAAAATAAAATGTGCAAACCAGCACTAATCAAAGCATTAGCTCTGGACAACAAAAATGATATCTGACAGGCACGAGAGAGGAGTAAGCCTACAAATCTAAGAGTTTTCCCAAAGACTGAACAGCCAGACTTTGAAGGGCATTCGTTAGGTTCACAGAGAAAAATCTGAAATGTTAATATCGGACTTCATGTGCATGCAAAGAATTTCACAGCAACACAAGACATGCAATAAAAACAAACTCATTATCCCATAGTGACTCCATGAGAACAGACTCAGGTGAAACCCAGACCAGATCAGAAAAACTGCAAAACCAAAGCAATACACACACCAGATATCTCAAGTCTGGTTCCTCGGGTTTTCTTGTATCTTGAAAGAGCAGAGACTACATCTGTGGCGAAGTCCTAGCCTGCGGCAGCATCTATAGACTTTACTGTACCCCTTAAAAGTGTGATACTGATGAAAAAAGCAATGTCTGATCTACTCCACAGTACAGACAGACGCATTGCACCTGCAATGACTATGCTGTACAAGAGAGTAAGCCAAGATGTAGCCCTGCCCATGCGTCTCTCTCTCTCTCTCTCTCTGTACCTCCTCCCATCCCTTTACTCAGCAAAATAACATCCCAGCTGCCCTACTCTTTTCTCGAATCTTCTTTCTTAAAGAAACCAAAACACAAAGTGCAACACACTAACAACATACAGAACCACACGGTGCTGACACAGAAGTAATCATTACCTTGAGTTTCGGTTTATCAATTGTTGACATGTTGCAGATCTGTATACGGTGACTACAGGATATGCCATCAATCCAGCAGTCATTAAAAAGCCATCAAAGGTGAGAAGTGGCAAAAAGAGGGCGCTTTCAGGAAGTTCATCACATAATGCTTAAAGTACATTACTATACATTTCAGATGGAATAACTGGGTGTCAAGATGAGTGGAAAGTTCATGCAGCAGAAAGAAAACGAGTGGACTGGCTATGGTGCCTCTGTAGGGAGACCCGACAGGCCTGGAGACAGGGGGCCTAGTTTCTATTTAGGTCACAGTCACAGAATAGTTCTACTGAAGAATGACAATTTGGGAGCAATGCAGGCTGCTTGCCTTTTGCTGGTGAGAATTATTCAGTCTTCCATTCACAGAACTACAGGGTCTGGTGCAGCAATGATGTTGCCAATGTTGGTATCTTGAGTCCAGCTTTATCACCAGCCGTTTAAAGTCCTGCTTTTCCACCAAGTTACTCAGACTATTTCAAATCAGATTGTCCTCATAGAAATTTTACACTGATGACCATAAAACTCTTCTTTGCACACTTCTGAATTCAAGATATCCCCATTAATTTGCTTTTTGATCCAAAAAACACACAAAGAAAGACTTTTGCCCTATATTTCAGGTGGGTTTGACAGCCTCAATCTGTGCTCATATTTGAAAGCATTTTATTTCTTTAGCTCAAACAATGGCAATTTGTGGACTGATATTAGTTATCAGTCCACAAATTCAGAATAAATTAATCAGAATAAATTAATATCAGAATAAATTAATTGTAAATAGTCTCACATAAGCTGATATGTTTTGTTTAGCAGACAGAGCAAATGCTTTCTTAAATAAATAATAATGCTATACAAACTCTGACAGTAAGCGTAAGGAGCTATAGTCAGCTGCCTCTCCAGTGGCTTCCACTGTCCCTCCTCTTACTATTAAATGGCTCAGGCCATGACATGGGCTTACAGAATATGTGACACTTATATTTTAAGTTGTGAAAATGGACGGGCAAAAGTTAGCACATATACAGATCCCACTGAAACACACATGCACAAACAGTTTTTCTTTTGTTCAAGATAATATTGGTGCAAATTTTTACGGGACATAAAAGTGTCACATCATGATGTCAATCATATAGTGACACCATGCATTTACATTCCCTAGTGCACACAATAATGAGACATGCCTAGGTGACTCCAACAGTGAGAATGTATGTCAGCCTTTGACAACAAAGCACAATGCTTAGAAAATTTTCAAGAAAACTGGTGGAAACAGCAAAACTGTTTCACAACAAATACGTCACTGAGTACAACCGACCTACAAAAGAAGAGATGCTAGCTGGTTAGTATAGCCCAAAATGAAACAAATGACTCAACTGAGCATTGCTGGAGTACTCCATATTACAAGAAGAACAAATGAGGGTGGAAATCACTGATGAGTTGACACAGTAGAAAAGCAGGGCTGGTTAAGCAGTTGATTAAAAAGCTCCACCCAAGATACGGCATCCTAGGTAGATATTATTTTTACTTTTCATTAAATTAAACCAATTTTACTTAAAGGCTACAAGGGAAATACTATCTAGGCTACTTTTGTCCATGAGTTTGACGTGCTCTGTGTCATTTGCATTATAAAAACCGCTACTGCTGGCACACTGTGGCAAATAATTCATACTTTGCTTCAGGCTTAATGACAGTAATTTTATAAGGATGAAACATTGCAAACTTCAATCACCAGTAAAACCGCAAGAGTATTTTTATAGATATCATTAGAAATGTGATTTTTGCACATTTTCATGCAGTATTGTGATAGAATTTTGAACTTGTATATCCCACCCCTATATAAATAACCTGAACGAACAGTAAAAACATTATTTTATCATGTGACTGGTGACTTGATAATGACTGGATCAAGAACAAAAAACTCCATTATTCTGATGTGTATCCTGTTTGATCATTACCTGAATTTTATTTAAGATGCAACTGTGGTACGATATTATGCATGTGTTTGAATTATGATTTTGGTCTTGCTTTTGTAATCGTGACTCTCTTGGTGAATAACTATACAACTAACTATGAAATGCCATAACTAACTGGGAGTGTAGAAAGTCTGTTTTACACTGCTGATAATGTGATTCATTCCTGTTGAGTCTTCATGTATGGTAGGCTGCATGCAGGCAGCTGGTATGTGAAGAACTTGGCACCACCCTGACAAAGACTGATGAGTGGACACTCTGTAGCAGATGTGTGGACAGCAGGTTTTCACCGCTTAAACCCGTTATAACGCAAAATGTATGTAAATGACAGTGTCATTTTCACATTCTTACTAGACTCCTTGAACACTGGGCTATTTCATTAGCTGTGTGTCCACCAAATTGCATATAAATGATTAACTGTGAGTCAGTCCGCACTGAGATACAAGCAAGAGAGACTGATAAGGCCCGATGTTCAAAGGTATTCATCTGAACTGGGCGGCTCCCTTGTAGAATGGCCGACAAGCTAATGCAGCCGCTTCCATAACCGTAAATATGATAAACCAATGCTTGATCAATTCTCAAAACACTAAGTGTACAAACTGTGCGTGAAGACCCATTTCATTGGACAAGTGAGAAACAAACGTTAAGACTAACGGGCAGCTAGCAGCTCATGACGGTTAGTCTATACTGGCTCTTGAGAGCATATTAAATCGCCCACGACTGGCATTATAACAACGACATTACAACGTACAGATAAGATTTACTATAGATACCCCCTTCAATTAATCGACTTGTCCAAGTTTAAATCAACCATTTTGTTTGAAGGCAGCGTACATTTACGGTTATCAATAAAGGCTAACGTCATTTAGTAGGCGGCTAATGCTAACAAGCTAGACCGCCACAGAGCCAAACTGGTTAACTTCTTCGCTCGCCATTTAGTGTTTTCACATACTAGGTTGGAAACATCGAACAACGTAAACGCTAGCAGCTGGTTAGCCATTCATTTATCGAATGCACGACATTTAAAGAGCAATAAAATTAATTCAACAAATCGTTTCCATTTTGTTAACATACTGCACGGAATCTGTTATAATATAACAAGACAGCACTTTCCTACCTCAGTGTGTTTATCAAAATGTGTTTACAACTTGGTGCTTGTCCGGGCGAAACGACGACGAAGGACGTACAGCCGCTGTCTGTGGGGATGGGGGTGGCCTTTTTTTTTCTTTAACCCAAATGTGACGTCATTTTTCAGCAGCTGTACGGATAGAACCGATGCATGCCGGGAGAAGCCGAAGCTCTGCCGATAACAGCGTCCAGTCTCAGCCAAGTTCGCCAGGCTTTCTTTTCGATAGTTGGCTTGACACAAACGTAAAATGGGCATCATCGAGCGTTTTTCGTTAAGCCGGGCTTTCTCTGTGAGTAATGATCCATATGAGTGCAGCCTGTTCCAGTCACAGACGCTATCAAATCAAGATGATAAAATGGTGATACAAATCTACAAATAGAAAAAGTGCAAATTCGACAAGACAATAATGCTTCGGAAACGCGTTAATCTTGTAATTTCGCAATCAAAGGGTTACAATAATTTAATTAATTAGCATTAATATAATTAATAAGTTAATTATTTTAATGCTGAGTGCACATCCCAGCTGTGAAACTGTAAACTGGACACATTTATCATTAAATCTGCTGTTCCACAGTGTAATAAAGGAGCCATAGAAATCACTTTGGTTTATTGGCAGAAGAAGTTAAATTAACTTGACTGAACAGTAGACCAAAAGCCAGATGTCATGCTCCAAACCAAGGAAATTAAGAAACAAATGAGAAATAAATAAATGGAGATCTCTCAGTCTGGAAACTGTTGTACAGGCATTTCTAAAGCTGTGGGACTCCAGCGAACGAGAGTGAGAACCATTATCCACAAATGATGAAAACATGGAATAGCAGTGAACTTTCCCAGTTCTGGCTGAACCAAAATTATTCCAAGAACACAACAATGACTCATTCAAGAGGTCACAAAAGACCCCAGAACAACATGCATTGAACTGCAGGCCTCACTTGCCTCAGTTAAGGTCAGTGTTCATGACCCCACTTTAAGAAAGAGACTGGCTAAAAATGTTCCAAACTGCTGCTGAGCAAAAGTAACATAAAGGCTCTTCTCAGTTTTCCCAGAAAACATCTTGATGATCTCCAAGACTCTTTTGAAGGTGTGTGTCCCATTACATCCGGTGTAACACAACATTTCAGAAAAGGGACAACATGCTAATAGCAAAATATGGTGATAGTGTGATGGTCTGGGGCTTTTCTGCTGCTTCAAGATCTGGGATGTTTGTGGTAAATGGAACCATGAATTCTGCTGAAGGAGAATGTCCCTGCCATCTGTTCATGAGCTCAAGCTGAAGTGCACTTGGGTTCTACAGCAGGACAATGATCCAACACACACGCAAGCAAGTCCACCTTGAAATGGCTAAAGAAAAACAAAATGAAGACTCTGGAGTAACCTAGTCAAAGTCCAATCAAAGTCAAAGCCTAGTCAAATTTGTTTGATGATCTGAAACATTTCAGTCTGACAAACATACAAAAAATAGGAAATCAGGAAGGAGGCCAAAACTGTTTCAGACCACTGTGTGAGAAAAAAACAAAAAACAACAACCTCCCCTCTCACCCTATGGGTGGTCTTTTTCCTTCAAGGTCGGGTCCTCTACCAGAGACCTGGGAGCTTGAGGGTCCTGCGCGAGTATTGATCCTGTTCCTAGAGCTGTGCTCTTCTGGACAGAGATCCTGGGTGGTGTTCCTGGGATCTGTTGGAGCCACTCGTCCAGCTTGGGGGTCACTGCACCAAGTGCCCCGATTACCACTGGGACCACCCTCCACATCATCTTGAGCTATTCTCTCAGCTCTTGCATACTTCTTGAGATTTTCATGTTCATCTTCCTGATGTTGTTGTCATTCGGTATAGCTACATCTATCACTAGAGCCGTCTTCCTCTGCTTGCCCACCCGGTTGGTCATCCATCACCAGTTTGTCTGTTTGTGTTTGGAAGTCTTACAAGATCTTAGCTCGGTAATTCTCAACTACCTTTTTTGACCTCGGAACTTCCAGGCTACACTCGGCACAGATGTTCCTGTATACTATTGTGGCCACTTGGTTATGGTGTTCCATGTATGCTATGCCTACTAAGATATTGCACCCTGCTGTTATGTGTTGGATTGTCTCAGAGGTATCTTTACACAGCCTGCACCTGGAGTCTTGTCTGGTGTGATAGACCCAGCTTTTTTTTTTTAGTTTAAAACTATACAAAACAAACAAAATATTTATTAAGAGTATTGCCATATACTGGTATTATACTTTTGTACAAATATTAATATAGACTCTGCCTCTTCTTTTGTATCATTATTGTCATATATTCCTTTTTGTTTTGTTTGTTTTTTTGGCCAGGATAATCTTGTAATGATATTTGATAACATAAGAGTAAGTCTGTTTGAATAAGGCAAAAAAAAGAGAAAATAAATATTTTTGCTTTATTGCTGCTTTAATATTGTATTTAACATACATAAAACTTTCCATCATTAAATACACCCAAGTTTAAAAAACACGAACAACAATTATTGATGCTATACTCAATAATATTGACAAACACGTACTAGCCAATCCAAAATATTAGCACCACTGTTCTCAGCTCCATACAAACTGAAGGAAAGACACATTTAAGTACTTACTGTATCAGCAATAAATGGCTTGGTTTCGGCATACATAATTAAAAGAAACTCAGCAACATTACTAAACTGTTGCCCACCAGGTTGGTGGTGTGGGAGATGGGGGGGATCACTGATGAAACACACATGCACCATCAGTGATCCCCCCCCCAAACCTAAATAAATGCAATTGCCTTCCTTTTACAAGCTCTTAAGGCCACTTAAGGCTCCATAGGGGCGTCAGACACCGTGGACTGCCATGACAAAATCTGACTACAAATTTGCATATACACAATCAGCTGGGTGAGGAGGCTTTCAGAGAGCTGCTGAGGGAAAAATCTTCAAACACACAAGCATAGGATCCTTTGAGGAACTGGACGTAGTTTTGCAGGCTTCGGTTAGTGCTGTCTGACTGCTCCAGGCGATCCTTCAAATCCTGCAGCTGGCTCTGGTACCGCCACTCCATCTAAGCATCAGAAATACATACCTTACAGACTGGCAGATGTTTCTACACAGATAATTTTAGTCAGTAATTCCCAGAAGCCTTTACCTGCTCTTTGCTCTGTCTCAATCGGTTGATTTCTGCAGTGGTCCTGCTGAGTTGGTTTTCTAGGTCCAGTATTTTGGACTGGGTGGATCGTTGTTTGTTGACAACACGTTCTTTGGTCTCTGACATCTGATAAACAGATAAACAGGTCTCACTGAATTTCATTAAATAGGCCTGTCATTTAAACACTATTTCCATGTTATACGCTCTTATAAATAAATTCAAATAAACATATAGTCAGTGTATCTACATGTGAAAAAAATGATGGGTGTAGTGTATTTGACCAGAGTTAAATTCAGTCATCAATGAAGCATATTTAATACAAGCTAACAAGGAAACATTTAATAGTCAGAGATGCCAAGATATCTAAGGCAGTGATTGACTCAGAACACCAACCCAGAGCCCAATTCAAAGAAACTGAAACCTGTGATTATAATACTGCATTTACACAGTTGATTGTGTAGATGTAGAAATTTAAGGGAACAACATATTTGAAGCAGTATCATCAGGTCGCTACTGTATTTTTCACACACTTTGCTTTCTAATGTGAATAATAATCCAGTGTTTTCTCTGAAGCCTGCCAGGCTGTATGGTCTGGATGGGTTTTGTATGTCTTTTTATTGTGAATTGCTGTCACACTTGGGGTTAATCATATTTTGTGTAAAGTCCTTTATGAGTAAATCACTATGAAAATGAACAAAGGATCATACTTGTTGGCGAGCATCATCCAGAGCCTCCTCCAGCCGATGGCTCAATAGGGAGCATTCTCTTGTTTTTTCCTTTAGATGCAGCTCATTGCTGTGGATGGTCTCTTCCCGTTTGGCAATGACTGCTAGCAGGTTGCTATTCTGACTGCCGGCCTCCTTTAACTTTCTAGAAGATGGCAAACAAAAATACAATGTCAACAGGGTGCCGTAGAGTATTTTCAATTAACATATATTCTAAATTGTTAATTAACAGGCTTTGGGTGCGAATTTAATGTTACATTGATATGATTCAAATATGATTCTGTGGAATTCTGTCAGGACAAGGAAGGCAAGCAGTGCTTGCACTGTCAAATTTAAAAATAAACAAATTAATTTGTACTAAAGTTAAGTGTTCTCTCTCCTTTCATCTCTGACAGTATATCATAAAGCTCCGTGCATGTTTGCATCCATTCTTTGCATTACTGTCATATTGTAGCCCCAGTCAACTACTGTCACTGAAAGCTTCGCTCGTTTCATAGTCACAGAAAACTGTGGCTGTCTCCATTTTATGGGTGTGTGCTTCTCCCATCAACAGTAATCTGAGCTGGACAGGCTGAGTGGCCAGGAGAGTCTTTCTGTGAGCTGCACATGTGCATTGCGGTTAAACCGCTGGTCTCTGACGGTAAACTGATGGGAGGCCAGGCAAGTGGCTGCTGACACTCTTTTCACTGCTCTTAGATTATCATTCGACCTGCACTTTGTGTGGAAACACAGCCAACAATAGCAAGTAAATGAGCTTCAGTAATTCGTCATAGTAACAGATGCATTCCTCTTGCTAACACCTTGTCCAACATGTGGAGTAGAGAAGATGGGGTGTGAAAAAAAAAATCTTTATTACATCTGGAAAGCTCTCTAGTAGATAAAGATAAAGAAGAGGAAATCTGGCGGACTCTAACACCCACTGAAAATACACAAGGTATATCAGAATCAGAATACTACAAAAATTATGTAGTTGCTCCAAGACAGTAAGAACAGTAACTGACTAAACTAAATTAAGTAATACAATATATTACAAAGTTACAAAATGTAGTATAAAAGTATAGAATATAAAATATATATGGTTAAAATCAAGGTGCCCATCTTATGATTGTACTTGTTCATTACATGAGTTGTACAGAGAAATAACCACAGGCAGGAATGATGTCCTGTGCGCATTTTGGAAATCTCCATCTCTCACTGAATGCAATATACAATATACAGGTTATACAAGGATCTGATGCCCCATAGCCCCAGATCCCAAACCCCATACTCTCACAGTACACCCACCCCACAGGTGGAAACTTGGATGTAATCCACAAAACACTGGATGGTCATCCCATGATCCCTCCCGCAAGGGTGAAGATCCAATCTCCCATTATGAAAATGGGAACCCCCACCAGAATTTACCCTTTCACAAGCAGTGTCTCAGACCTCTATGCATCATTAAAGAGGCATGTACACCAGCAAAGTGCTACAATGGTCAGAGCTTTTAGCATCTCAGTGCAAACCTCTTCCAAACCTGGCGCTTAGTTGCCAGGCAGCTTCTCAACAAACGCAGTGTAACTTATGAGGCTTCCCCTCAATCTTCAGTCTCTGCATCCTCCCCACAGGTCATCTCACCAGCTGTTTTGGCCAGGTTTAGGAATTTTTCCAAAGTGCTCATTCCACTGGCCAGCAATACTTCCAGTCCCAGTCAGCAGTTCTCCTGCCCAACCAAACAGCCTGAGCTAGCCTGCCTCCCATTCCTGAGTCAGCAGACAGCTTGCCAGAATGTTTTTGAGGTCTACCAAAAGACCCTAAACTCCTTCCTCACCCAAGTTTTTGCTTCCACAACTGCAGACACTGCACCTGGTACCCCCTCTGATACTCCTCTCAGGAGACCCCCTGGCCAACCAAGCTTGGAAACTGTCCTTCTTTAGCCTGACAGGCCAATATGATTCAATAGCTAAACAAACACCAGTGGATTTATGTTTGTCCAATTTTCATCTCACAAAATACAAATTCAGAATGCTGACATAAAATGTGCTTTTCCTATTTGACAGGGTCACTGAGGTGTATGTCAGCATTTATCCAGCTCACAGGACATTTCTCTGCCTAAAAGCATTTCAGTGGCATTTCAGAGGCTGGTTGACAACATGATTTTGTGGAGCAGCAAGTGTCTTCTGTCAACTCCTCTTTATGCTATGAAACAACGGCACACCGTTAATGGAGGACATGCTTGCTCACTTATGGCCAAAGATAAGTGAGCAAGTTATGTTCTATATAGTTCATAGTTCTATATGCCCTCTCCCCAGCCTCATATCATTAGTATGAGTGGGGTGGCTGTAGCTCAGGTGGTGAAGCAGGTCACCTCCTCACCGGAAGGTCGGTGGTTCGAACCCAGGCTGCTGCTCCAGTCTATATGCCAAGTATCCTTGGGCAAGATACTAACCCCATGTTTGCCTACTGGTGTTGATCAGAGGGCCTGGTGGCACCTGTGTCCGGCAGCCTCGCCTCTGTGCACCAGTGTACAAATGCAGTTGTTTGTTTGTATTAAGAGGATTAGGAATGGCTGACTTTGATAACTCTATTGTGACCAATTACAATACAACAAATGTGCCAGCAAGCATTTTATTTGACCTAGGTTAGTTAGGTTAGTTTTAGTTAACCTAAGTTAGTTTAGTTAGGTTAGGTTAGGTTCGTTTTTTTTAAACAGAAAACTCTGAACTTCACGAAACCTGCTTTCTAGAACAGGGTCGTATACAGGGTTTTATTAGGAAATGACAAGGTATAAAGACAAGAACAAGAAACAGCTGGACCACATGGTGGTTGATAAATAATTATATATCTAGACAGCATCAAAGTGAAACAGCATAAGAGAAGACTGACCTTTCCAAACTTTCTGCTTGCTGCTGAAGTTGTCTGTTCTCCTTCAGCAACACATTTTTCTTCTGTCTAAGAAGCTCCAACTGGCTGCCCTGGGTCTCCACCTAACACAAAAGAAGGCCTTTGAATAATGTATTTAAAAAACATTTTCACTGACTATAAACTGAAGGACATATTAACTGAAGATGAATAGTAGTCTAAGAATGGTGTGGCTGTGCCTCAATGGGAAAGTTGGTAGTTTGATCCCTGGCTTCTGTTAAAGTTGAAATGCCCGTGTAAGAGATGCTAAAACCCAAATTACCCCCAGTTGGGTATGGTATAATTGTTATTTGTGCCTTTTTCTACAAGTTTATTATTAGTCTGTTAGCTATAATTATATTAAAAAGGTATTTTTCCAAACAACTTTGAAAAGCACAATTTGTATCCACACTTTACCAACAAGCATTCCTTTCTGCCCATCTATCATTTATTATCTGTAATTCCCATTTGTTCTTGCTCTTGTACCACTACCATCCAATATTTCTATTTGAATTTTTCATTAACATCATGTCAATATTGTTAATATTTTTAATGCTATCTTTGGCTTTAAAGCGTAAGACTGTTGTGACCTTCATGCGGAGATCAGTCAGTGCTGTGCTGAGCTCCAAGCTGTGTTTCTCCTGGCTGGACTCCCTATCCTGAGCCTCCTGTAGCTGTAGCTGGGAGCGCTGTAGGGCTTCAGGAAGAGGCTCCAGCACTGTCAGCTGTCCCAGAAGCTCCCTGCGCACTTCTTCGATCTCCTGCTCCATCTCTCCCTGCACCGCCTGAGCCATCTGCTCTGCTTGAACCAGCCGAGCACAGTATTCATCTGCCTCAGCCCGGGTTTTCTCCACCTGTGTAGATGTGGTTTAACAGGGGAACTTGGCTTCAGCCTTTCTAAGGACAATAACAGTGTCAGTCCTGTACAATGACAATGTGAAACTGCTGTATCCTTGTGAGAGTGTGAAATAATGACCTGTATCTTATAGCTGTCTAGCAGGCACTCATACTGTCTGATGGAAACTTTGACCTGTTGAAGCTCTGACTGAGACAAGGACAGCTTCTCCTCCGCTGCAGATGCTGCAGCCTAATAGAAAAAGAACTTTTATTAAATTCAAATGGCAGTTCACACTCCTATTGCATTGTAAGTCAGCCTAAAGCTATTAGAATCAGTAATGGAAAGATTACATCCATGCCACAAAAGCATAACAGATGTGTCAAAATTCTGATCAGGGCATGGTTAGATTATAAACCTGTTATCATTGATAAGTGACTTATAGTTATCTGTGGACTATTGGCTGTTTCACCTTGAGGGATTGGTTCTCCAGTTTGGCAGCAGTGCTCTCTGCAGTGATTTCACGAAGACGATCCAGGAGTGCTTCTTTCTCCGCTCTGCCTTTATCCTTAGTACTATGAAGCTGCTCAGTCAGTTCTGCTATACGGCTGTCATACCACATATGATAACAAGTTAACAAGGATTAGATTTCCATTTGTATAAACAAAGTCCATCTGAAAAAGTAAAAGTCCAAAGTCAACATTCGATTAATGAAACTGGTTAACTGTTTTCACTACAATGGGATCTTTGTGATTTTTATGTTACATTTTCTGGGAAGCTTGCCCTTATCTGAAATAAGGGTCTAAAGACAGAAGATCTTCTATATGGTTCAATGGTTAGCGACCCTACAATAATACATACAGTGAAAAACCCAACAATCATATGACCCCCTGTGAGCAAGCACTTTGGCAACAGGGGCTGCTGCCCCCGCGACCCGGCCCCAGATAAGCAGAGGAAGATGGATGGATGGATGAAAGATGCTCAACGACTACAGTCTATAACGTATGCTAATGCCATTACTGGTATAAGGTATTTTGCACTACACAATTACCTATTTGAAATTTGCAGACCTTGCAAAGCTCCAAATAAAAATTTATCCATGGTGACTTTCCTAAAATATGAACAGACTTTTATTGTCCTGCATGCCATTCAGCTTTCCGAAGCTCATGTGTGAAAAATAAAAGGGGTTCAGGATCTGTAGCTCCACAGTATTTATTTATCATCACTATAGATCACTATAGGTTTTCAGCCTGTGTTTGTTACCCCACCCCCCACCACCCCCCATTTTTGATCATGTCTGTAGCTGTAGAGAAAAGGAAAATGCAATTTACCTGTTCAATAGTGGCAATTCAATATCCAGTTTACTCTTGTCTTTTGCGTCACGTGCATGTTGACTCTGCCATGTCTCAGCTGTTGACAGCGCCTCTGCCATCTGCTTCTCCTGCAATTGGAATACATTTTTGTCACTGTTCGCTAATACTGATTGATTCAGTTACAGACACCGTCATAGTCGGGCACTGGTTTGTTTTGAGTCTTCCCCTGTTTTCAGTTGCTTCTGTTAATTCCTATTAAAGCAGTGAAGGTGTACTTCTGCATTTCGGCTGAGTTCTTATAAAATAAATTGTTAATGACAAAGTGTGAAGTGTCATATGTTGTGGTTCATTTCAGTTTCAGAACTTGGTGAAGACCAGATAATGTTTTAACCTTAGAACTGAAAGCGGGTGTACTTTCTTTTTCCACATATACATTTATATATTTCTCACTATATGGATGGGCAGAAGACCAATATCCGTACTCACCCACAACTACCCGTTAGCTGAGTACTCCAATATAAACAGAAGGAAGCTACTACCAAGGCTGTAGACTTAGAGGCTGCAAACACTGGGAACAAAACTCAGACATGATGGCAGAACGGGCTTTAGATAACTAACACATGATCCATTCCATTTGAAGTCAGAATTTCCAAGTTTCCAGTTGGAACAGCCCCAACAGCCCCGCACCTCACTAGAAAGGAACAGGGGCGAGGACACAGGTGTCATGCACACTGTTTAACGGTGGCTGAATGATGCAAAAGAAGGTGATTCAAACTTCTTGGATTCAAACTATCCAAGAAGTTGCTATTCGCTGTCCAAGCCAATAGGACCATGATGAAGATGCAAAGATGACAGCACTGCCAAATATCTTCAGAGGGTAAGATAGTACTGACAAGCCAGCCCAGTTGTAGTAATACTGGTCATCGTATAAGCAGCCAGAATAATATTTATTTTTCTACTGAATTAAAACGCTCTTTTGCCGTGCAACATGTCAGAGCTGCATGAAATGAGACTTTTATTACCCACCTGAACATTTACTCAGAGCTAATTTAACTATTTTTGATCAGCTGCTCTGGAACTTAAAACTCCACATTACCAGTTCATCTACTCAAATTTTAGGCTCATACTCTGTGGTGGTCATTTGTTTGCTGCAATATGGACCAGAGGGTTGGACTATGAAGCAAGTCTGACAGGCTTTCAGGTTAGCTGGCTTAGCAACTCCTCAGTCAAAGATAAAGGCAATGAAGAAGAATGTATCAGCTTGCTTTGCCAACTTTAGAGTCTCTGCTTCAGGATCTGCGCACACTCACATAAAAGGAGGCACGAAATGCTTATTTTGACTCTACTTCTGTGAAAACGTAACGTAAGCTACACATCATGGCACAATCTAAAGAAGCAGCCTAATGATTAAGATCAACAGTATGGGCTCAAGCTCACACTGTAAGCACCTGAGATCCTTCTGCAATCAACCTCTGAAAATAATGGAGAAAAAGTCTGTTTGGTGGCTTCATTATTATACTGAATCTAAAAAAAACACTTTCTTCAATTAGTTTTCAAATATATAAAGAGTCTAGTCCCACAGCCTCTTCTTAAAGACAAAATAGCAAAGGTCACTAGGAGGATGGTGAATGGCAACTGTAAAATAACACATCATAGACGCACATCTGGACAGTCAGTATTCTTCATAAGGGCCGTCTTCTCTGTGACACAGTTCCAACTGAAACCAAACTAATTGCAGATATTGAAGTCAAGATAGGAACAAAGATCGGAATTTTGCATCGATATAAAATCTCCGTTCAGCACATTAGCTTAATAATCTGTTGGGAAGTATGTTAAACTGCATTATCCCTGTCATATAAAAGTAATGATTATTTGGACATAACAATAATTTCTAGCCAGGTCAAAGGGAAAATTATTTATATTATCTGTGACTTATATGACAAAATCAAACTGGACAGAATATAAAAAAAACAGCAGAACAAGTTTAATAATAGACTGTTTTAATAGACTGGTCTGTCTGCTCTGTGGAATGACGTACCATGTCCAGCAGCTGGATGCTGAGCTGGCCTGCAGTGTCCTCGCTGCGTTCAGCTCGCTGCTTCTGGGCCCGTGCGGCTCGTTTCAGAGCCTCTCGGTCTGCGCCCGCCTGCTGCTTCAGTGTCATCAGCTGCTCTGTCAGATGTTTTATCTCCACCTTCTGCCGATTGGCTGCTTGTTCCAGGTTCTGAACCAATGGCAGAGGAGCCCAGATTTATACACACTGAAAAACATGTCTGACTACAATACAAACAACTGGACAAATATAGACGGTTATTGGAATAAATATAGATTGCTTGTTTAGGGTGCGTGTTCACTGACTGTCATTTTTTTCTACATAATGTAATTAGTAACATTATTTAAAATGATGAAATAAGTTTGTGGTAATTTGATAGTGCTCTGTCTTTTATCTGAGTGAAAGACTAAATATATATAGTTATGTGACCTTCTTTAAAGAATAAGTCTGCCCTTCCAGCATGCGCATAGAATCGACTCCCTCTTTCGGTTGGTCCCTTTAAGGGCTGCCACGGCGACCATGTGGTCTATGTATGTTTGCACCCATTCCCTTAAAAAGAAATGATGGGTGGCTCATGATCATGTATCTATTCATCCATTTATAATTATTATACACTGCACCCAAAACAGCAACAGATGACAGGAGATACCACACAAACCTTTATCTGCACAGTGAGGCGACTGTTCTCAGCGTCTTTGCTCCGGAGCTGTCCTTGTAAATGAGCTCGTGTTGACTCCACACTCTTTGAAAACGCAGCTGTGCTCCTGGCATTGTCCTGCATTTCCAAAGCCAGCAGAAGACAGTTGTTTTGTGCTTCGACATTTGTTGGTACAAGAATATATGGTATGAGAAATACTGCAGTGAAAGAATGCCATATGGAAAATTTCAGCTCTGCAGTTTGACACAGTTTCAGATGAGTTCTAAATAAGACAGCCACCTTCTCATTATCTAAGAGCTTGGCAAGTCGATTAACCTCTCGGTCTTTCTCCTGAAGTTTAACAACAAGATGCTGTAAAAGGAAAGATAACATATTATTTCCGACACAAAAAAGAAAACAACACAAAATGGATGTATTTTGTGAGGTTATTTAAACAAAAAGAATTTCTAGTTTCTATTAAACTCACGGCATTTTCAGCTTCTGTGTCTCCCAGTCTCTTGAGTAATTCGTCCTTCTTGGACAGTCGGAGTGACTCCGTCTGCTTTAAAACATCCACACATATAAAACTTAAGCCAATTTCTTTAACAAGCATTTACTGCAGCTACAAAAGTGTTAAGAGACCAACCAAGGCTAAATATTGTGACAGAATATAATCTGCTTACTAAGTAGGGATTCATTTTAGCGCTGTCAACATTAACGCGTTAATACAGTGGTCATCATCATTAACGCGAGTAACCTTCAGTCAGAGGAACTGCTCATAGGGAATTATGAAGAATATATCTTTTTATTATAATATTAAAATATACAAGTGTTTATTTACTTTAGCCATGTGCAACAGAACTGCTCAACCTGAAACTAAATCAGATTACTTAAACATGATTGATGTCTAACACTGTAAGATAAACACTTCCATTCCTGACCTAATCAAAAGGGAAACTGTTCTCTTAATGTACGGTATATTTGCTTTGATTAATACAAATAAAATCATACATTTTCTTTTAGCTGAAATTTCTTACTGTCACCAACCAATGCGTGTAAGTTCATGTGTATTTTGTGCTAATATATATTGGCATTTGCATTAGGCTGAGGTTACGGTTCATTCATTGGTCACTGCTTGCATGAAATGGATCATCAACACAGTCCTGCAACCATTTACACTGATGCTTAAGGCGCAGTAGACTCTCTTTAGATTTCTCCAAAACAATCTGTGCTGAAAATCGAAAAAAATAAATAAATAAATTGAGAAAAGCATGGCATGCCGAAACGCAGTGCACAGAATGTAAAGACGTTTACAAGCATAAGCTGCCAGTGAGCCTGCTATGGTACACCTCAGCAGGTTTGAAAGTAAATTTTAATGCATTCATTGGGCTGAGAATCTCTTTGGATTTTTATGCCAGAGAAGAAGAATCAGTGAAAATGTGAGATAAATTCAAACTAGTAACCCCCCTTGTTACTCTCACTTTGTAGCATAGCTCTCTGAATCCTGCACAGTACCTGAGATTCATGCTGCTCTCTGAGAAGCTTCCGCAGTGTTCGGTTTGTGACCTCAAATGTCTCCATTTTCTGCAGCAGCTCGTTCTGACAGGCCAAGACTGAAGCCTCGGAGCCAGGCGGCTTCTTCAGCAGCAAACACACAGACAGCGATAAAAGTACTGCATCACAAAACACTGAGAAAGCCTCCTGTTTTTTTCTAAAGTTCCCACGGTCCCCCAGTCTCACAGGACACATGAGACACATGAGAGCGCAGACCCTGAGGTAATACTCACACTGCTACCAGGAGCGCACAGATTGAAAAAGGACTCTCGCAGGGCGGAGGCTTGCTTTGCAGCTGCTGCTCCATCCACCTCAGCCTCCATCAGCATCCTGAGTAAAGCATCTTTGCCCTGATGCACACTGTCACTGTAGGAACAAACAGACCTTAAATCGCAAAAATACTACTAATCGAATATGAGTTTCATAAACGTCATACTCTGAAATGACTTTCCCACCTCTATGTCACATACGCTAACAGGTAGTTGCAGTTGATTCAATGCAGTTGAATCAAGCTATTTTCTTTCAGTTGCCTATAGTAAAATTAACCACACTGATCTCTAAGCCCTTTAAAAATAAGGGCAAAGAGAGGCTGTTTGTCATGTGAGGTACTGGGAATGAGTTTGGAATCACATTTGCCTGTTACAGTCATTCTCCTCCAGCATCTTCTCCATGGAAAGCCGTAACCTGGTGTTTTCCTGCTCCGTCTCCTCCAGCTCTTTGGTCACCTCAGCCAGCTCCTCTTCCTGCTCAGCGATCACCCGCTGGGACACGCTCAGCTGCTTCGACTGTCGCTCTAGCAGCCGTTCCTTCTTTTGCATTTCCACCTGCACACGTACAGGGTATGTATAGGGGGAAAACAGACACGTGGACCAATGTTTAACAAGAAAACCTCACAATTTTTAATTGGGTAAATGAACAGGTTATCACCATGCTATACTTATTACATGCGAGTGGCGAGACTGGAGAATTTTGACTAAATTAATTCATTTCTATATTTACATTTTACCATGTGTTTCTGTGTAAATGGTAAATGGACTGATTCTTAAATGGCACTTTTCTCCTCTCCTAAAGCACTTTATACAACTTTTTTTCTACTGCTTACTATCTAGTGAGCAAGTGGTACACTCCAAACTGAGTTTGTGAATATAGCAGTTAAAATGAAATAAATATGATTTTATTTAAAGTGCTTCAGCTCGCAAATTGTTATGTATTTTAGGTCTAACATATTCAAATTTCCAGGAGAAATCCAAACAGTTTCCATGGAATAACCCATTTGTTGTTTGGGTGCCTTAAATGGTTATGTAACAGTAAGTATGTAAAACAACTCGCCTTGAAAATCCCATGTAATAAAAATAGAAATCAACAATGTTAATAACACAAGTACTACTAACAAACACATTATAATCTGAAATTTGTCTAATTAATGGTAAGGTTAGGGTTGTAGGTTGGACAGCTGCTTAATTTGAACTGACCTCATTTTTCAGCGAGCTGACTTCAGTCAATAATTTGTCAATCTTCCTCCTGTACTCGCTGATTTGTCCAACCAGGTCTTCTTCCTCCTCTGATGCGAGGTCAGCTAACTGAAGTGCAGGCTGCGAGCTTTCAGGTTCTGGTTTCGGTGGTGTGATCTCAAGGTGGTGTGTCGGCCCCTTGGTGCAAAATATACCGTGACACTACATCTTTGATTGTGTGAGTGTTTTTAAAAAAAATCTCACAGTGGATTGAAAACTGAGAGAAGGTATTACCTCCCACTTGAATGTAGCATCACGTATGGAGGTCTTTCTTGGCGTGATCCCCAGACCTCGAGTTTTGACTTTAGCCGTGGGACGAAGGTCTGCTTTGTCGACTGCAGTCTTCCCCTTTAAAATACAGTATGCTTATATTAACTGCACTTATTAGTACAGGTATGTACTATGGACATGAGTGAGCACATGGCTTATGATCAGGAGATTAGATTAGCAGAAACACATTCACAATAAAGCATGAACATCACTAACACACACAGTCCACATACAAATATCTAACCTGAGGCGACCTGCCAGGACCCCTCTGGCTTTCCACGTGCACGTGTACTGGCACGGCGTCATTGATGTGCACATGAATTGGAGGTGAATTGGAGCGTGTTCTCGTGATTTTCCTCTGTGGTACATGAGCTCAAGTAAGAATAAGCTTAATAGAACAGTATGTAGCTCAATTAAAAAAAAAAAAAAGATTACAATATGTATAAAAACAGCTAAAATAATTACTGGGTATTCTTTTACAAAAAGACTGTAATGAATATGATCCAAAACAGATTCCTGATCCTGTCCACTCTAGTTATTCCCAATGAAAACCAGCAAACTTCAACTGCCACCTCCAGCTCCACCCACTCCTCTGCACTTTTGTGCACTGCTTTCGATTTATTTAAACGTATCTACCTTTTCTAACTCTGCTCCCTGCATGTTCACCTTTCCACCCAATCTACTGTCTTGACTCTAGTGACGTTCATTCCTCTTCTCTCCAAAACATGCCTTCACTTCTCCAGTCTCTTTCACCTGTTGTTGAAGCTGAGGAGGGGGCTCGTCAGCTTTACCCCTCTGTAGTTACTAGCGCTCTGCACATCTGTCAATAAGTCCACTACCCTCTCTCCCATACATCTCTATACCGACACAGGTATGTCATCGTTTTCACAGCTCCCCTCACTTCCAGATTCACTAACTTTCCTCATCAGTCCTCCTCTCACTCTCATTTTCTTCATCCAAAGAACTTCTTCAATTTTCTCTACACACTTTCTTCTTAGCAAATTTCTGTCCTTAGTCTCTCCTGCTCCAAATTCTTTCCAGCTTAATCCCACTGGCCAGTCCTTTTCTCCTACTCTACTATGTACATAATGCTTGAACAGCTTGAATCCACATACAGTGCTCCTAGCCTTGCTTCCATCTTTTCTCCTGCACATGCAATACTCTTAAGTATTGCTCTTCCTTCTGTCCATCACATCAGCCAACTCTTTTCCCTTGTACCAGACATAGTTCCTTCATTTGAAGTCCCTACTCTGCCAACACCTCCACACTCCTGCCTTTCCTCACATCAAACTTGCCTTCCCTTTTTCCTCCTAGGTCGTTTCCACCTTAACTCTTTGGTCCATCAGACACGGCCATCATTCACTCGGGCACCGACAAATCCGATCCTCATTCTTGTGTTTGATGTCTGATTGGGAAAAGCCTTCTTTCTGACGACCCATTTATTTATATATAACCAAAGAGTACACTTCATATCGACATTATATTAAACAGTTGCCGAAGTTGTCATGAGGTCACTAAGAAGTATTCCTTCCCATAACATGAGCTTCAAACCTTCACGACAACATTTTTAGGATCTGTATAATAAACGAAGAAGTCAGCCATCTTACCATAGGAGAGATCGTAAAAATACACCCCCAAATGTAGAAATGTAATTCATCGGCAAAGCACCATTTATTGCTTCGAGAGCGAAATAAGAAGTTGGATTGGAGTAAACGCCAACAGACAAAGCTTTATTCTGGTTGGTCGCTTTAAAGCACGTGACGTCTTTCTCCAACAGTGATTGGAGCAGAGTCGACGATGTTACGTCACTTAGCAACGCACTCAAGAAGCTACCAAAGAGAACAGCTCTATAAAGATGAATCCCCCCCCCCCCCCCCCCCTTTATATCACTTTC